>JAOTBA010000004.1:14781429-14792128 GCA_025629845.1 Erythroxylum squamatum | reverse complement strand
ATCGTAGATAAGTTTAGGAGATTATCTTCTAGGAGATAAGTTTATCTTCTAGTAGATAAGATAAGATATACTATAGACAGGATAAGTTAGTGTATACGAAAAATCCAGTAGTTTAGTAGTATTAGAATAGATTATACTCATGTATAAATTACATATAATCAGAGAAATAAAGTTGGTTTTCTTCTGATATTTTATATACCCTCTTGATTCAATCGCTTAGGGTTTTGTATAACTATTCCTAGAAGGTATAATGTCACGTGTTTGTAGGAGAAAGTAAATTGTTAATGTCTATAAGAATGGCTTATATCATGTAATTATCATGTTGGCCAGAGATGGTTTAAACTTGCAGCTCTAAATATATGACAAACAATGTCAGCCTTATGAACAAAACAAAAGAAAATAGGAAGGAAAACATAACATTTCTGTTTTGTATGTTTTGGGGAGCGTAAAATTTGACAGTTTGTGCATCTTTTTACTCAAGAGCAAAGT
Organism: Erythroxylum squamatum; assembly: GCA_025629845.1. Taxonomy (NCBI): domain Eukaryota; kingdom Viridiplantae; phylum Streptophyta; class Magnoliopsida; order Malpighiales; family Erythroxylaceae; genus Erythroxylum; species Erythroxylum squamatum. Next base: position 14,791,639 of record JAOTBA010000004.1, on the reverse strand, counting down.
GGAAGAGAAAGTTGAAGAAGCAGATGCCCTTACTTCTAAAATTCAGGAGCTTGAATCTCAGTTGTTAGAGGAGAAAGAAGATTGCAAGAGGTAATCTTTAACATGGTTGAATAACTCTGTCTGCTTATCCTTTGTTGTGCAATCTGTTAATGCACCTTTCTAATGTGCTACAGGATTACCTCAAAAATAAAAAAGTTTGTCAAAGCACATAAACGTCATCTACGGGTTCAAGATGAGCTTAAAAGGTAGGCGTTTATTTCAGTTATGTTCTTCTGCCTATCATTATATGCTTTTTTCTTGTTCCCACCGATTTTATGGCTAGATTGTTTGATTTGATGCTTGCTTCAATAAACACTAGTTAGTCTTATCAGATTTGTGCATTAATATGTAAAGGTCACAAGTGCGACTTCAGGAGTTGGGAGATTGGCTTGGTACTGGTAACACGACAACTGGTGGCAATGAAGTGGACTCAAGCATTAATATTGTCAGTGATGGAGAAAATATTGGTAATCATGCAATCAATACAATTAATATGGTGCATTCTAAATCTTCTCCAATCAAGAGAACTATGGGTATCAAGCTGCATGGTGCAGAAGAATCAGCCCAAGGTAATCATTCATATGGGATTATTATTATTATTGTATGAACCAGTGTGGAATCTTCTGACTTATTATATTTTTCTTATCTACTATATGGTAGAGCTTTTTGGAAGCTTACTTGTAGAGTGGGAATAAATTGACAGAAATTACTGCCTGCTGATCATGGGAAGAGGGATATCCTGTATTGGTGTGTTATCTTGTTAGCTATTGTTGTTTGAAATAACAAACTTATAAAGCTATCTGTTTAATTTCTGAAGGTTCTTTTCTTTCCCTGATGTTTTCTTATTTGGTCTGCACCTTTCATTTTTCTTTTTCAAACTGTCGTCCTTCAATTGGAAAATGGCTTTATTCATGTTGCAAAATCTCGATCTCCACTTCAATGTCACCTTACTTTTGTTAAGGTCTTTGCCGCTTAACTGAGTTCATGTAAATTGTAAGACATGACTAGTATTTGGCACAGATCTAGCACTTATACTTCTTTCTGATAGTTTAATGCTTATATCAAACAAACCATCAGGTAACTTGTATTACTGCAGTTTTCTGTAAAATATTTGGTCATTTGCACAAGATTTCTTTCACAATTGCATCTTAGGGAATTCTGGGGTGAGGTTCAGATAAGTTCATACCTGTGTCCTGATTCAAGTTTGGGGCTTATTTGGACCAAAAAATTTCTTTTTAGTCATTCTACATTTCATATAGACAATCATCTAGGTTGTTTAAACTCTCCTTATTTTATTTCTTTAAATTAGAATTTTTAAAGGGATAATGAGCTAGGCTGTTATTGTTTATGATTCTTAAGCTTTAATGTGCGTGGAGAAGAAAAGCATCTTCCACCAAGCTTAATAATCATACAGATTAGATGACTATTCATGGACTCGTTATTATTTTTCAATTGGCCCATTACTTATATGGCTTGAACATCCAATCCAAGAGCTGGGAAAGACTTACCATCCAAATTTGATTTCGGACATTAAGTCACTGCAGTTACTCTTTTGCTTGGTTAAACTTTAAGCTGCATTAGGTAGGCAAGAGCAAAGTTCAGTAAACAGAAAGATCTGCTATTGCAACATGACTTACTCCCAAGGTGACATCAAAGTGGAGATCGAGATTTTGCAACATGAATAAAACAATTTTCCAATTGAAGGACAACAGTTTGAAAACGAAAAATGAAAGGTGAAGACCAAATAAGAAAACATTAGGGAAAGAAAAGGACCTTTGGAAATTAAACAGACAGCTTTATAAGTTTGTTATCTGAAATCTTCAAAAAAAGAAAAAGAAAAACATGACTTACTCCCCTAGTCCGCTTAGAAGTTTCTAGATCTATGATTTCTCTAGCTAGAGCTCAACAATTGGTGCAACATCAAAACCGTTACTTAGATAATTTGACCATGAAGTAGTTTACTATTCATGTTAGTTTACTGCCATTAACATGAATATTTGACCATCAAATGATAAGTTTCGCCACAAATGAATGGCAGCATTAAATGTTTACTTTCTGGAATTTATCTTTACCAAAATGAGTGAATGATGCTGACAGTCAGATTGGGAAACCTATATTACTGCAGATCCTACTTTATCAAATATCAACAAGGAAATAGACGTAGCAGACAATAGGAGTAGTGGTCATCAGCAGAAGCAAGGAAAGAGTACTTTCACAAGTATTTTCTCTACTGAGAAGGTGATTCCATACTTCATTCTGTTTTTATATTGTGGGGTATGTGTTACATTTGTATTTGCTTTCAAGTAATGGCGCATCTCTCAATCAACGATGCATTACAAGTGAAGTAGATTTGAAATACATTTTTCTCAAATATTATGCACTGGTTATTCATTGTTCGACCTCTCTCTCTCTCTACTTTGCATGGAGTTGTGGTTGATGATTGCAAGATATTTTCCTTGATCATATTTATTATTGCAATAATCTGCTTATGTAGCTGAATGTGCAGCTGAAGGGCTTAGGCTCAGGACACCTTGTACCATCTACCAGCATGGCTGCTCATGCTCAGGATGAACTAGTTGATATTGAAGAGGAAAATGTGGAAGTGGTTGAAACTAATTTTGCAGGGATTGATAAGGAACCAAATACATGTGAACTTGGAAGTCTGCCATGTTTACTTCCACCACCTCCGGTCCGTCAAACTACTTACAAACAGGTTCTTCATTTTATAAGCATTTATGGAATTAATATCATGGCCACAGGCACTTCTAATCAATTTTAAAAAAAATGTGTTCAAGTTATGCCTAAACATGTGAATTATGATTTGTCTTGCGATCTAAATCTTTTCTGCCCCTTATTGGAAAATTGCATTCTTCCATTATGGTATATATACTATTGGTCCTTTACTGTTCTGCATCTTGTGTGCTGCTGTCATTTGAGTGTCTGTTTTTTACCCTCCTGCAGTATGTAGGTAGAGAAGAGTACTTGGAGGAGGAGATGGTGGATATTGACATTGATTAGTGGCACAAAGAATCTTAGCATTTTATAAATCAAACGCTGGGTTAGTCTTTTTCATGTTTTTGAGATGCGGATCAAAACTAATGGTGTTCACTTAAAAATTGTTGGAAGGTATAGTGTTTGCCTTTTGTAATAAGGTGATTAGTATAGAATGAGATGAGTTACTCTTGCCGTGGCTATATGGATATGCAGGTATAGTTGGACGCAAGTGGAGAGAATGCCTCACAGCTAATGTTTTAAAAACCGTATTGAGTATTAAATTGGTAAAAGGAAAGGTTTAAATCTTAAAGGGTTAATTGATATTAAACTATTACAAAATCAGTATATAATAAATAAGAAATAAAAACTATAAGAGTAAGTAAAAATAAAATGTTTTATTAAGATAAAAATACTCCAATACTTATTATTATATAATGAACTAATAATAAATCAATTATAATAATTCAAACTAAATATGTGTCTAATATACAAATTAAAATAAAAAATAAATAAAATTGAACTTTCAAAGGAGGCTATATCTTATCATCATCGTTAAAAGTTTTAAATTTTTCAACCTAAGGACTTGTAAATTAGGTTTTCATTTAAAATATTTATATTAATTTCTTCTATTGTATTTAAATTTAATAAATTAGGATTATGTTAAATTACTCTTAATTATATAATTGTAATACATTACATTTTTAATTTAAATATGATGAAATTAAGATATGAATTGAAAAAATGTTCGTTCATTCGTTCTAACAAATGTGTTTTGTTCGTAAATTGCCTTTTCAATTTCGTTAGAATGAAGATTAGGCGATGTTCTGCTTTAATCCAAGCTACACTCGTAGTGAGAGTAATTGCTTCAGTCTGGGGATTACCATAGAGGTAAAATACATGGGGCTTAAGTCAGTGATTGGCTAGAAGAATATGTGCTCAAATGGGAAAATTTGAAGCCACAACGTGTCAAAGAAGGTGAGAGGGAGAGAGAACTCAACAACTGACTTTGACGAGTTGACCTCCAGAGCAATTTGGCTAATTTCTAGTGTTTTGTTAGACTTGGAGGATTCCATGAGGTTCGGTGAAAATCACCAAATGGTTTTAAGTTGATGTATCTTTTTCTCTTCAACAAGGTACAACGCCTTCAAACGGTGCAATTAAATGGATATAAGTTAAGGAATCTTTTATTAATTTTGTAGAAAAAATACTAATAAACTCATAATTATTTCAATAAAATTTCAACTTTTCCAAAAAAAAAGTTACCCTTTCTTTTAACGGGAAAACACAGAATTTTATTATCATCAAAGAATATCAAAATTTATAGCATCTAGAAACTAGAGCCTCCATAGATCTATGCCAGAACTGCTTATAGCCATACAAATCATTGGTTTTAGTAAGTACATGTCCGCCACTCTATTCCTGTCTCTGCCGCTGCATTTGGTTAGCTTTTTCAATATTCAGAGACGAAACGAGACAAAAATTTGAAGATAGAATAGAACAAAAATTAAAGACAGAAATTTGAAGATGGAATAGAACAAAAATTAGAGACAATGAGGTGTTTGGTTGCGATAGACAGAACATAAAAAATTATCTCCGTTTCAAGAACAGAAATATGTTTAGTTGCAGTGGACAGAACAAAAAACATTGTTAATGATGAAAATACCCCTGCAGTATAATATATTGGAAAGATGTAATTCATTGATTATTTTAAAACGAATGATTTGTATTAGTAAAAAAGTTAACAAATAATAATAATAGCAATAACAATAAGAAATTAATTTCGTATAATAATGATGATGATGATGATGATGATGATGATGATGATGATGATGATGATAGAAGAAGAAGAGGAAGAAAATTAATAATAATAAGGAATTTAATAATCACAATAATAATAATAAAATTAATTATGAATAATAATGATAATAAAAATAATAATAAGAAAATTAATTTTGTATAATAATAATAATAATTAATTATTATTGTTGCTGTTAATAATAATAATAATAATAATAATAATAATAATAATAATAATAATAATAATAATAATAATATGAAGATGATGATTATGAGTTTAATAATATAATTAAGAATAAAAAATTGCTTTTGTGGGGAGGGGTATTTCTAACATTTCCTTATATATTTAGTTTTTGTCCTTAGGACAAGAAATCTTGTATCACAGTCTTGGAAGGGACAAAAATTTCTGTCTTTATCTGAGGAACAAAAATAAGTGAGGACAACAAATAAATATGACGAAACATAGAACTTTTGTGTTCTTGTTATCTGTCCTCACCCCTATCCTCAACTCTGAGGACACTATCCAAACACTGCGATAGTTAACAATAATACTTTAGAGTTTAGATGAATAGTCCACGAACTCGCAGCAATAAAGACACTTATTTGGCTGCTATATCTCAATCAGCTGAAAATTTTATTTTAATTGTTTTTGGTATTTATGTTAATTATACATTTAATTAAATAAAAATTATGATAAAATAAAACCATGCTTTTGTTAATGATAAATTCGTCGTGAAAGCGAAGAGATTACCCACCCAACACTTAGAAGCAGGCAGCAGCCATAGCTAACTTGCTAGGCCCTAAACGTTCACGCTTCTCTATTACTGTTAAAAGCAACAGTTGTGACCTGCTCCTCCTCCAGTTCACAGCAGCAATGGCGTCTCTAATTTCATTATTGCTACAAAGACGCCTCCTTTGCACCCGTTCCAACTTTCCCCACCATCCATCCCACTGGAATGTCAAGCAAGTTACCAAATCCAACTTTGCAGGCTCTCTCGAAGAGATTAAGTCTCATATTGCAACGTCTGATTTTGTTGCTCTCTCGTTGCAAAATACCGGCTCCTTTTCTGCCGCATGGCACCGTGTGTCCCCTTTCGACACGCCTGAGACCGCTTACTTAAAAGCCAAGCACGCCGCCGAGCGCTTCCAGGTTCTCCAATTTGCCGTTTGCCCCTTCTCCTTTCGGGCTTCCAAAGTCGCAGCCCACCCGTGAGTACATCTTTCCTCGAACTCTTTTGGGTAAGAAAAGTTGTGCAGCTATATCAATTTTTATGTTTCTGCGCTGTCCAATAGCTTAGCTTCTTGTTTTCACGAAAGTGATATATATCTTGTTTATTGAACATATTCATGCATCTTTTCAGGTAGGAGGCATTTTTTAGGTTCTTTAACGTTGACATTGTTTAATACATATGATCTTTGAATTCGGTCGGTATCTCGTTTTTGACCCAATTGAGGAAAGATCCTTTCTTTTCTCTTGGTACAGATACAACTTCCATTTATTCCCTAGGGATGAACAGAATATGGGGATGCCTTCTTACAGTTTTTCTTGTCAAACATCATGCTTAACGTCTATGGCTCGTGAAGGTTTTGATTTTAATGCCTGCATATATGACGGTAACTCCTAATCTCGATGTGGTTTACCCTGCTTACTGAATTTGAACTTTGTAACTGAAATTCACCTATATTCTGATTCAGACCTGTACCAATGGTTGTCTAAAGAAATGTATAAGTATCTTCTGAAATTTCACTTGATAACTGGGAGCTAGTTTTCTTATTGTGATTTTAAGAACCTTCTCGTAGATTTGGGGGTATCAATTCTGTCATCCGTGGAGAGATATTTTGGGTTATCAAATCATAAATGTTACTATGTATGAAAGTTCCCTGGAAATTAACTTGATTGGTTCGCCTAACCTTGTTTGGTAATGATAATCCCTTGTTTCTTCTTCAACATATTCCTTTTTTTCTTTGTCATTCATTGAGGTTTTCTGTTCTTTGATATCAAAAGTGTTCTTCACTAATTTTATGCAGGAATATCTTACTTGTCCAGAGCTCAGGAATCTGTAGCTAAGGTTCAGATGGAATATCCAATACATGCTAATTTTGTTGTAAGGCCCATTTCTAATCCTTCTTTAGCTGACAAAATTTTCATTGAAAGGAATAAATCTCGTGTTAGGCATTGGAGAAATGTTTGCAAGGATTCCACTGCAGGAGATGAAGGTGAGAAAATTAAGATACATGTATTCAGTTGATAAAACATTGGAAATTTAAGTTGGATCCATCTTTGGCTGATGTCACAATATGTCTGCTTGTTGTCTTCAGAGCCTTTGATTCAATGCTTAAGAAAAATTGTTTCATCCAGTGAAGAGTATCGATCAAGACCAAGCATGACCATAGATGTTTGCAGTGAACGCCAAGTTGAACTTATAATTGAGGTAAAGTGATGTGATGGATTTTAGATCCTCCTATGATTAACTGGTTCATCAAAACTCTGTACCCCTTTTCCTGTTTGATTTGAGTTATCCCGATATTATCAATCTCTATAAGATACAACTTCCTGAATACAGATGTTGCAAGATTTTGATGATGTTGTTCCCCTGATAATTCCGGCAAAGGGTGGAGGAGCTCAGGCCGTTCGTGCTGTTCTAACAAGTTCAAAAGAAGACAAGAACCTTCTTATGGTTGTAACTGAATGGATTCCTGTCTAAGCCGTTTAAAAAATTCAATTAGAAAGCTATATGATCTCAGTATGGTTTTGATTGGCAGGCCGAGCTTCAGAGCATGGAAGAGGAACATAACAAGAAACCATGTGGTTTCCGAGAGGTGATCGATTTGATTTCTGCTTCCCAGAAGCCTGTTGTCTCCTACAATTCTCTTAATGGTGTACCTCTAGTAAATTTAACCATTCTAAAGTGAACACTTTTTCACCTTCTCTTTCTTAAGGTTACTGATACCACGTCATTATAATGCCTGCAGATTTAACATTTGTCCACTCAAAATTTTTAGCTCCCCTACCTCCTAGCATGGATGAGTTTGTGCATTCCTTGCAGTTAGTTTTTCCCTGTGTTATTGATGTCAGCCGATTGATGAATAAAATTGGGCCTCCAAGGAAAGCAAGAAATGTACCTCTAGCCATGTCTTACTTGAAGAATCGTTTCTTCGCACCTATTGATATGGAATTTCCGTGCCAAGGTTAGTTATTTCCATGCATTTGTTTGCAAATGTCAGGAACTCAAATATACATGCAAGTTCAGTCATCAAGATTTGTCGATTATAGTTTTCCTTTTTGTCTGTGTTTTCAACTTTCCCTTAAATAGCTTAAGTCTATACTTCTGCAGTGATATTTGCTTACTATGTGCCTACAGTGTTATATAGTCAAGTTGAACTTTGTTGCGCAAGCTTTTCGTTACACAGCTTGGTTGCTTCTCCTGAGTCATGCCAGAACGTGGCTAATCATTACATCTAAATTATCTACTGTGTGGGACTCATTGTTGCAATTTATTTGGTCTTTTCAGATACAGGGAATAAAATCCAGATTCATGGGCATACTGTTTTAGATATTTGTAAATTATTTGCAAAGTTGAGCTATGTACTAAAAATTGTTCCCAGTGCTGACAGTGATTTGAGAAATCTGGCGTCAACCCTTGAAAACAATTTCAACGGATTCTCCACTGTCCCTCAAGAAACAACTGATGGAGAAATCAGTATGTGGAGAAGCAACAAAAGAAAAGTAAACTGTTCTGATTTGGTTTTCTTGTGGGGATTTAGGGATGATATTACTGCTGGAATGCTAAAAAAAAAGCTCCAGGAGAGTCACACAATTTTTTCTGAAGCTTTTGATCTTCGACTCGTGGAAAAGAGTTCTGCCATTGTGGTTTTCTGGCGACCTGGTTTGTCCGAAACTTTTCTGGATATGATGAGTAATAGCTTAGAGGTTTCTGGAACCTTGCTGGAGCTAGTCTCGGAAGGTATGAAAGCAGCAGGGTATGAGATTTACGATAGAGCATGCAAGTTGGGTTTGTGGGAGTCAAGCTTAGCCGAAGCCTTAGAAAAAGCCATGATAAACCCCTGCTGCTCTTTCTCCCCTTCTGAAAGAAATTTGGCGCAGAGATGTCAGTATAGTGAATTGATGATCGACTTAGATGATCTCTGAAGCTTTAGTCTCCTGGTTCTTCAACGTCTTTCCCTTAGGCCATGGGAGAGTATAGATAAATCTTTTCAGCATTATCGAATTGTTTCAATATGAACATTAGCGATTAACATTAGTGATTCTGTTCTTGCAGAACTATTCTGCTATAAAAGCTGATCTTCAAGGCAACCTGCCAGCAATCTAGTCTACCCTCTTCTCTTCACTCAGTATCGCTAGACCCCAACCACTGGTTGGGATGTACAAGTGCCTCAAAGCAGTGCTTAATGCTAGTGGATGGTGGACGATGGTAGATTTCTAGATACATTTAGGAGAAATTTTCAAATAAGTCCATAATGGTTACTAAGAAGTGCAATATAGGTCTTTAATGTTTCAAAGTATTCATTTCAACCTTAACATGACAAATTGGATAATTTAATATTTATTTTGGAAATTAAAATAATTATATTCCAAAAGGAAGGCGTACTTACAAATTGCTGAATTATGAGGAAACTAGCTACGAACAAGATGGATAAATTCATGTATTTATCAATAATCGTACACAAGCAGGATTTGACAACTGATTGATGATGATCATAGATTCACGTGATGGGAAAGCATAGCTCTAGATGAAGCTCAGCTTAATCTCCATGCATCTCGAGCTCGAGTGGATAGTATTGCATCCAAAGTTATGAATACCGTGCTGGTTCGGTATTGGATTGAGTTCTGGAACAGAACTGTATTGATACCGGGTATCGTTTCGAGAAATTTTTTAAATTTATAAAATAATTTTTAAAATTTTTAAAAATTATAAAATAGTCCATATTGGTATATTATAGAATTATGCTATACACTCGACTAATTTACCGTTTACATCATCTATATTTTTAAATTAGTATTTATTATTAATTTTCTTGTCTAACCAAAAAATTATTATTCGGCTTTATTTTCTAGCGAAACTCGTTTTTCGAGAAATGTAACTCTTCAATTCCGTATCCGGTCCTGTGTGCAAGTTCCCTTCACCTTCCCTCTAATTGTCATTATTATTTATCCGATTTTCGAGAAATGTAACTCTTCAGTTCCGTTTCTTGTCTCTACGTGCAAGTTTCCTTCACCTTCCCTCTTAAAACCTCTCTTTGTTATTGTCTAGAGAGGAGCCAAATAAAACTCAGTAAACACTTCTCTCGCTCTTTTCTTCTCATAGTTTACCGTCAGATACTTTTCTTCTCTCATTCAACAACCTAGCTTTTCTTTTTA
>JAOTBA010000004.1:14759537-14775462 GCA_025629845.1 Erythroxylum squamatum | reverse complement strand
TTAACTTCTGATTTTATTGTAGAAAAATTCAAAAAGTTTAAAGATCTATTCAACCCCCCCTTCTAGATCACTTACAGAAATTAATTTTAAGGGCTTCAACAAACCGATCAAAAATTTGGCTTTATTACTAGGGAGTTATTTTAGTTTATTATTGTTATTTTACAATTTACTGCTAATCTTTTGTCTTGTATGGCCTGTTCTTCTCAAACAAGTGAAGATCCATATAAACACCTAAAGAAATTTCATGTTATCTGATCTAGAATGAAGCCATAAGGGTTTATAAAAGAACAAATTAATCTCATAGCCTTTCCATTCTCATTGAAAGATAAGGAAGGATTGGCTATGTTATCTTCCCAGTGGCTTAGTGACAACATGGAATTAGATGAAAAGATTGTTTTTGGAGAAGCTACATCACAAGCAACCAATATGAAAAAGGAGATATGTGGGATAAGACAATTCACTAGAAAAACATTGTATGAATATTGGAAAAGATTTGAGGAGTTATATGCCAACTTCTCACACCATCAAATTCCTGTCCAACTTTTTGATTTATTACTTTTATGAAAGACTAATGGATCAGAGTACGGTTGATGAAACTAGTAGAGGAGCTTTGGTAAATAAAACATCTAAAGTGGCTAGACAATTGCCATCAAATATGACCAAAAATTCTCAACAGTTTGGGACAAAGATGGATGGAGCCTTTAAGCACGTGAATGAGTTAAGTAATAGAAACCTTAAGGATAAAATTTCAGATTTATCTATTTTAGTTTTTCAAATGGTTGTAGGTCAATTGCAATCAACATGAGTGTGCGGAATATGTTCATTCTTTGGACATCTTATAGATATGTGTCTTACATTGCAACAAGGCTTCCTTTAAGAAGCTAACGCAATAAGGAGCTTTCTAGCCAACCTTAATGAAAATATGACCCTTATTCCAATCACTATAATCCAGGATGGAAGGATCATCCAAAATTTAGTTATGGAAATCAAGGAGGGAAATAAAGATATGAACCTCACAATTTCAATAGACAACCTCAAGCCCCTACATATGCTCTACCTCAATCTTCAAATTCAGGTTTGTCTTTGAATAAAAGTTGCTAATAATGCTCAACAATTTCATCAAGAGCAAGCCTTCAAAACTTAGGAAATTAGATCACTTAATTACCTACCTATGTTAGTAAACTAGAAGCGTAAACATCAAGAAAAGTACCTTTCCAAACGGTGGTGGATCCTAAGGAGAATGTGAATGTAATGACTTTGAAAAGTGGTATTCAATATGGATCTTCGTTACCAACAGAGGTAGAAAAGCACAATGAAGGAGAAAAGAAAGATTAATCTCCAACTCAAGAATTAATAAACGTAAAAGAAGACTTATCTACATCAATATCGACAAATGCATGTGTACCTCATTTTCCTAGTAGGTTGGCTAGATCAAAAGAAGAGGAACATGAAAGAGAGAACTTAAAAACCTTCAGAAAGGTGGAAATTAATATACCACTTCTAGCATCCATCAAGCAAATTCCCAAATATGCAAAGTTATTAAAAAAACTATGCATAAATAAAAGGAAGTTGGAGGACAAGGAGAGAATAATTTTGGGTAAGGACGTATTAGCTGTGATAAATAGAAAATTACCAGAAAAATGTAAAGATTCAAGTATGTTTATACTTCCATGTGCTTTGGTGATAAGAAGATTGAGCGTGCCATGCTAGACTTAGGTGCATCTATTAATTTCATGTAATACTTAATTTATGAAGCTTTAAATCTGAAATCTTTACAAGAAACTAAAGTGATTATTCAACTAGTTAATCGTTCTTATGTGAGTCCTATTAGTATTAGTGAGGATGTTTTAGTTCAAGTTAACAGTTTGGTATTCCTAGTAGATTTTTACATCTTGAAGATGGAGGGAGATAGTGTTGAACATTCAACTTCAGTTTTATTGGGAAGGCGGTTTATGAAGACAACCAAAACAAAAATCGATGTGAATAAGGGTACTCTATCTATTGAATTTAATGGAGAGATAATGAAGTTTAATATTTTTGAAGCAATGAAGTACCGTAATGATTTTCAATATGTTTATCATATAGATATTGTGAATTCATTTGTGCACGATATTTTTAAAGAAGAAAGTGTTGATGTTGAGTCAGAGTTTAATGCTCCAAAGATAAAATTGAAAGCTTTACCTAATCACCTAATATATGTCTGTTTCGGTGAAGAAGAGTTATTACTTACGATCATTTAAAAAAGGTTGTCTATAGGACAGGAGAAAGGGTTAGTAGCACTATTTAAGGAGTACAAAACTGTAATTACATATAAATTTGAGAAGAAACAAAGAACTATCAAGCATAATGACATTAAATAATTGCATTTTTCAGGAGGCATCCTAAAATATGATAGTTCTTATTAATTTTGTTTTAGTTATATATAGTTTTATTTGCTTGTTTTTGAGAAATTAGTTTATTAGTTTGAAGTGAAAATGAGTCTTAAAATTCCAAAATACTAAATTTCATAAGACATGATCACACCTTATGTAATTCAGTTGGCAGGATTAAAAATTCAAAATACTAAATCTCGTAAGGCGAGATTATGCCTTATGCAATTTATCTTTCTAGAATGGAACCTCTAAAATTCTAGAATATTAATATTTATAAGGCATAATCATGCCTTATACATGTTAGTAGTCTAATTGTTTTTAAAGAAATTTTTAATTTCAAAAAATAAATAATAAAACATATATTAATTTTTTAAAATAATAAAATACTATAAAAATTAAAAATAAATGGTTATAAAAAGCAAAACCGTAATTTTTTAGCAGCCCCATAGTACCAAAATAGTTGCCTCCCCGCAGCACATCACACACTCTACTATATCTACCTACACCACAGTATATCTCTTTTCAATTGCTCACATTATTAATTCTACTCTATACATTATTTTTGTTGATTAATTTTGTGAGATGTGAGTATCTTGTGCATGCATTGGGGGCAATGTTCATTTAGGTATGGGGAAGCGAGCATTTATATTATGATAAACTTTGTGATTTGTGCTTGAACTCATAAACACTATAATTCATATACTGATTATTCCTCATGATAGCTTAATAATTTTATGATGGTTGTTTAGAAATAATCCCTAAGTTAGATACATTTATGGTTTAAGAAATAATGCATGAGAGAGATAAACATGATTTGTGTTTTTCATTAAATTATTTTAAGTATTGCTTTGGTTTTGTTGAATGAAAATGCGCAAGACTTGATGTATTTTGACATCTACGTGAGCGTTGAGCCTAACATCATTCATCACATTTGTGCTTATATATATTTTTTTGTTGTGTGTTATTAAACATAGCTTGTTTATGCTAGAACTTGCTTTTGAATACATGTTAAGACCACATTTTTTTATGAATTTGAGTATAAAGATCATAAGGGCACTTAGGATAACCATTTTTGACCTAAACAAGCCTACCTTATTTTTTATCCCTAACAAACCAATTTGAGCCTTACCCTTTCTTTTCTTGCATAATAATGTTGTTACAAGCCACTTTTTCCCTTTTTGTTGTTCATGTCCTTAATTTATTTTAAGCCCTAAAATTGAAGGAATTGTTTAATGCTTATTTGCATAGGATTTTGACTAATTCCATGAAAAGTAAATTAATTGGTTTAAGTTACATTATTTTGATGCTTCATTTTTTATAAATAGGGGAGAAATATAATAAAAGGAAAAAATCTCCTCTTTGATGTTCTTTTATAAAAAAATAAAGTAAAAAAAAAGAGAGACGATTGAAAATGATGTCATTTGAATTGAGTGAATTTTGGTTAATTTAATTTGTAACTTGTGTGGATAAGTTTGAATGATTTCCTTCGATTTATTTAAACTAAATACTTTTTTGTTTCATGCCTTACCTAAGCTACATTACAACCCTTATCAAATCCCTTTGATTTATGCATTAAGTTCATTTTTGTTAAGTGATGGAGATATAATTCTTGAGCAAGCTTATACAAACAACTCACTATGATAGGATTTGAGAGCTTAATGAACCCTAAACATTTTTTAGTGTCTAGAGTGAAATCCATGAGAGACTGTCAAGAATTGGTTCATTTGATTTTGATAGAATTGATGAGATGTTATGTTTTAATTCTAACAATGTGTCCTATGAGTGCTTATTCTCTAGATTGTTATTTTATCCTAAACATTTAATGTGAATTAGCATTTGGATATTTCTGGATAACATGAAAGAATATGAGAGGTTTTTATGAGGATAATTAATGTAGAATTGATGTATGTTTGAGGAAAAGCATAAGCCCAGTGTGGGGGAAATTGATAAGATGTTATTTTATTATGTTAATTGGAATTATCTCTTTTGTTTTGAATATGTTTTGATGATTAAAAAGAAAAATTAATGTTTGTTTTGTTTTAGGAGAATAAAAGTGGAGATTGCATTAAGTTGGAGCATTAATGGTGAAAATAACAAATTTTGGAAAAAATGAACGGATTAAAATTACAGTGGATAAGGTAAGATCACGTCTGATGCCATATTCACTTAAAGAGTTGGAACTCAAATAGGAAAGTTCTTTCCATCCTTACTATGTAGGGATTTGGATTTGTTTTAGATGGGGATCTTTGTAAGATACAAGGAGATTAAGGCTTAAGTAGAAAAACAATAGGAAAACACATCTTTCACCTCTCCAACATTTTATTTTCGTTTCGTTTGGGTTTTTTAAATCTTTCATCTTTGTTTTATTTTTGGAATTGAAACTTAAGCCATGTGTAGCTAAATCCAAATATTCTGATTCAAGGGGATTCAAAACTCTAGTTGTAACTTTATAAGGTTTTGTTCTAAACTTATATTCATGTTTTAATTCAAGTATTTCTTGTTTTATGTTATTATACTTCTAATATTGATTGATTTGATAAATTAATTTAATATTGATTATTCTATAGCTACCCATGAATACAATGATCCATAATCGTCATAGAGGATTAATATAAGTAGCAAATAGGTTATTTATGAATTTGCATATTTAAATTATGAGAAAAAAGAAAACTAAGTTGAATAGTCACATTTATCGTAATTATTTAATTTAGGGTCTAGTCTTTTTCACTAAGCTTATTACTATCATTTAAGTGATAAGGACTGTTATCATACCCAGTCAATTGATGGTGAGTTTTGATTTAAATGTTGATTTTGAATCAATTAATTTAGGAAAATTTGAGACTTATTATGACTATCTTAATATGTTTTGGACTAATTGCTTGAATTGTGAAAATTTCTCTTTTAGATCAATGATCAATGTTACAATTAGATGAGATCTTTCCTTTGAATCAGAGTTAAGTACTCCTGAATTTATTACTTTTATATTTAGTTGATTTATTTTGATTCCTTATTAATTTTAGTTAGTTAGTTAATTAATCATAAACCCCAACTTATTTTAGTAATTGAAATTAAGAAACTAGTGTTTAGCTCTCTTAAGATTCGACCTGGTTTCACGACTATTATAAGAAGTTAGAGAATCGAAATTAATTTTGAGGGCATCAACAACTAGATAATGCAACTCTTTTCAATTATGCTAGATCTATTTATATAAAGGATTTCTCAATCTTAATTGTATGAAATCATACATTAATCAATAATCTTAGGAATATTAATTCAATAATTATAAAGAACACATAATTGAATCTCAATGAAACTAAAGAATCAATTTAATTAAAATATAATCACTATAAGGTCCATTATGGAGTTCATTTAATCTAGGTACCACAAAGGGTTTAGTTCATAATCATGTCAACCAAAATATCAAAATTAAAGAGAAACAAGAAAATAAAGGTTAACATGGTGAAATCCCCATAATCTCCAATAACTTCACTCTATATTAATGAAAATCCACTCCAAAAGGGTTTCCTTAGTTTCTCTTCATACTTCTAGCCATTCTAGGATTTCCTCTCATGTTTCCCAAGCTCCTCCTTACTTATACCACTTATTTTTTAAGAAAAGTTCAAAATTCAAAATTTAGTAGACATATGGCCATCCATACATGTGTGCTTATGGTCGTGTGCTTATAACATATCGTAATACGTTTTTATAGTCAACACATGCATGAACACGATCATGTGCTATCAATATGGGCTAGTCACTACTCAACACAGGTGTGTTCCTAACTAATCAATCAATACATCTTCAAATTCTTCAAACATCACTATATACTTGTTCTAGTTGTCTCACACAGCCACTACTTCCACTAATCCTCAAATTTCTACTACATTCACTAGCCTAGCTCTAACCATCTATAGCTACTAAAAGAAATAGTATTGTGTCCTATCATTAGAGAGCAAGGCATGGGAGCTTGAAGTGAAAATTGGAAGCTTGAAGGATTAGTGTGCATGAGTGGAGGCTGACTTTAAGAAGAATAATGTACTTTTAATAACATTTTTGCCATTCCAAACCAATTATGGGAAACTTAGAACAAATATATATTTTATAAATATTTCATATATGTCATGTTTAAAGGAGTCCAAGTTAATGGTATGGATATCAATACATAGAGGTGAAACATTATGTTATTGTTATAGAAAATGTGCCTTAGTTTCATGGATTCTTAGCAATATTTTGCCTTTTTATTATTTTACCATCATCTTTAGCAAAAGAAATTTTAGGTGTTGTAAATATTCGTTTTTTACAAAATTATGTTCATTCTCAATTCCTAATAAAAATAATGGTATGTTGTGAGTGGGTGCTACTGCTTATGTAATGTTTCCAGCTATTTCCTAAAACGGATGAATAAAATTAATATCTAGTACATATATATCAAAAATGAAAAGGGTGAAGAACTACAGCAGCAAAATGGACGATTAGACGTCATCGAAACACCGCTCCCGAAAGAAGCAAAAATGGCGATATCCACTCTGCAACGACTCTCCTCCCAAGCCCACCGTCTCTCTTCTCTCTCCCCTTTTACCTCCTCCCTGGTTTTTCGATCATCGGCTTCCTCAGCAACCTCCCGTTCCTCCTCCGCAAAAGTAGCCGACAGAATCGTCAAGCTTTTGGCCATCGATCCCGATGGCAAGAGGCGCGAGATCATAGGCCTCTCCGGCCAGACTCTCCTCAAGGCTCTCACCAACAGCGGCCTCATCGACCCCGCCTCTCACCGCCTTGAAGAGATTGACGCCTGCTCCGCTGAGTGCGAGGTCAATATCGCCCAGGAGTGGCTCGACAAGCTTCCGCCCAGATCTTACGACGAGGAGTATATCTTGAAGAGGAGTTCCAGAGCTAGGATTTTGAACAAACACTCGAGGTTGGGGTGTCAGGTTGTTCTTACTCCTGCTCTTCAAGGTATGGTTGTTGCGGTTCCAGAGCCCAAGCCCTGGGATATTCCCTAAGATGAGGAATGAAATCGCTGTTTTTGTTTGATGAATTATGTTTCGAATCGAACTAGATTCAATAATGGGCACGCACTCTTTAGAAGAATTGGTTTCTTCTTCTTCTTTTTTAACGTGGGATATTCTGTTGAATATTGCTTGAACTTGGCTCCCCCTTAATTGTCGTTTTAGTTTCCTTAAACTGCTATTTGGTGTAACTTTTCTTTAGCTTGAAACGTTTTCTGATGTGCATTTGTGTTATGATGTCTGTTGGAAACAATAGGTGTGTGGTGGAATTTCCCATTGTCGTGTATCTTTGACCGTATTATAACTGAAAGCTATGGTATTACCCATTATAATCTTTGGGAAAATGTTGGACCAGACCATAGTTGGAATTGATCCTTAAGAAGACTGACCTTATCATAATTGAGGCTGTTATCTGATTTATAGTGGTTTGTGGTTACAATATCATGAGGTGAAAGTGCATATTCCTTGCTTATCTATCAATTCAAATGGTTATTTTTGTAGCTTTCTAAATGCATGGTGTATATAGCTTGAACATGGGTGTAAGAGTGATTTCTAAATTAGATTTGGAAAATTTATAAAGGATGTTGTGAAGAAGTATGAACGATTCTAGCAGTTTGATTAAAGTAGAAGGTTCGTGAATCAATGATACAATTCTCTTTTCTTTCTTTTTTTTTTGAAAAAATGAAAGATTCATTAAAGCTCAAAAGAGCATCAAGTAATTAAGGATACAATGGCAAGAGCTATACTGCAAAGAGACAAGTACACCTCTATCTAGTACAATAGTAGCAAACTCCACTACAACTCCATATACACTAGTTCCACATTTTGAGCTTTGTTCCAAACTCCATCTTCTTCTCAAGGATAGAGTCATTGTCTCTGAGTCACGAAGCTGCAGAATTTCTCTTATCCAGCAATATATTTTGTGAGCTAGCTCATAACAGTCCCTTTTAGTGTTCATGAATAACCTTTTATTTCTTTCCCTCCAAATGGAATAAACTGAACAAGTTAAAGCTAGGCTAATGTCAATATGGTCTCTTCCCTTCTTTCTGTGTAACTTGTCAGCCCATGCAAGTATGTTTTGCCACTGCTGGTGTGGACAGAATAGCCTTATCATGTGTTGCATCCTGCTCCAAATCACTCTAGTGTAATCACATTGAATATATAGATGATTGGTAGATTTAGAATGCAAATTGCATAGTATGCATATCTGATCATCCACACCAAAACCAGCTTGGATGTTGACGAGGGGATAAATAATCAGCTTTTTTCTTAGCATTTGAATGAAGTACCAGTCCTCAATCTGCCAAAAGCTGAAATGCTTGAGGTACATTTCATTAATCTATTAAACCATAGGGACTCCTTATCGGTGAATAGTCTCCACATTCTTTTAGCCACCAACACATTTTGACTCATCTCAAGGAAATAATTCCCAACCCCCCTTCTTGCTTGCTCCATCAAAGCTGGTCCCATTTGATTTTTGTCCCTTTAAATTTCTCAGAATTACCTGTCCGTAAGAAGTTCTTTATGCATTTCACCAGCTCCTTGATGATCCTCCTTGGAAGAAATAAGTAGGAGCTCCAATGGGTATGAAGGCTCCTCAATATAGAAGATACGAGTACCAGTCTACCTGCATAGGAAAGTGACTTGTTTTGCTAGGAGTTAATTCTCTTTTAATATCTTTCTAGCTGAGGCATACAATCTTGGTACCTTAGCTTGTTTGAAGAGATAAGTACTCCCGAGTACTTGAAAGGAAGTGATTGCACATTCAAACCTATTAACAGCCTCAACTTTGCATTTTGTCTGACATTAGAAGATACATATATTATACTTTTGTGTAAGTTGATATCAAGTCCTGAATCCTGCAAAACTCCTGAGTGGAGTTGAACAAGGCTAAAACACAGAGGAAATCAGCTCGAGAAAGCAACATCTAGTCATTAGCAAAGCTAAGATGTGTAAACTTACGTTCTTTGCATTTGTGATAAAACCTAAAATTGGTACTGTTCTAAATGTTCTTTATAATCATCCTTGTAAGAATTTGCAAAGCAATGACAAAGAGGCAGGGGGGAAGGGGATCCCCTTGCCTAATCCCATTAGTACCCTTGAATTGAAGACTGGGATTACCATTAATAATAATGCTAAGAGAAGTGGTGGAGATGCAGGCATCAATCTAGGATATAAATTTTCTAGGAAATCCAAACCAATTCGGGCAGCTCAAGATAGAATCCCATCTGATTGTATCAGAAGCGTTGGAAAAATCCACTTTGATAGCACAACTCTTGATAGATCTATTAGTGTCATAATCCCTCAATAGTTCCTTAATTAATAAAATGTTATCAGAGATAGATCTACCTAGAATGAAAGCATTTTGTGAATGATGGATTAGACTCTTCAGGATTCCTTTCAGTCTAACAGCAAGCAGCTTGGACATCACCTTATAAATTGTGTTGCAACAAGAGAATGGGGAGAAAATCCTTAAGATTAATTGCATTGGGCACTTTGGGAATAAGACAGGTATGAGATGAATTAAGCTCCTTTAGCATTTTGCTTGAAGAAAGGAACTCCTGAACAACCTGCACTATCAAATCACCAGTAATATTCCAAGTATGTTGAAAAAAGAAGGCATTAAAGCCGTCGGTAATTCATCCTTTATCCCTGCTTCAATATATATTCGAGCATAACATGTTCTCTCGAACTTAACAGTAGGAGAATCAAATGAGGCTTACCTACTGAGCTGGCAAGAAAGCTCAGACCATCCAAAGTCCAATATTCCATAGGAACATTGTGGAAGTTGATTCATATGAGAAAGGATTCTATGCCATTTCTATCCAATTCCATTCTTGGAACCCACTTCTGCACAAACAGGTGTTGTCCACCAATCTGCCATGGCCCAGGTACCATAATTGAATTCAAGCTTTCCTTATCCCTGAACTTAAAGATGAATGAATCCTCTTCTGTCAGGAGCACTTTCTTCAACCCCTTATTTCTCCATCTAGTGTGATCCCATGCATGTGCTTGAGGGAATAAGGGTGTTTATTCATGCAAAAGCCAATTAAGCTACAACACCAAGCTCTAGCTCCTGATTGCAGAAACTCCTCTAGAGGGGAAACAACTCCATTCACCAAAGTGGATTGAAAGAGCTTAGGTTTCTGAAGAGGTTGTTCTGAAGACACAACACTCCTCCAGGATTTGGCAGATTCCTTTGGAGGAGTTGGTAGGTTACCTCGACTCTTATTCGCATCCAAGGAATCGCCTATGGAGGTAAACTCTGAGTCTAGGAAGTTCCTACCATTTTGTTGAACCTCCGGGAGAGTCAAACAGTCACTAATGAGAGTTTCCATTGGACTTGCCTAAACAAAAAAGCTACCGGTGAGAGACCAATTACTTTCAAAAAGAAGAAAGTTACTGTTCAGTTAGAGGGAAATTCAGAGAAGATGAGGATGTTCTGGGAGTACTTTTGTTAATTGACTAGAAATTTGAACTGATACAATTCTCTTTTTTGCTTCTCTTTTACAACGAGCCACATGTCTTCTTCAGAATAACTTTATAAATGTAGCTGTCTATTTGGTTTTACACTTCTGAAAGAAATTCACTTCTGTTCATTGGAAAGGAATCTAATTTGATCTGAACTTTGCTTTTGAAATTGCAGTTCATGAGATCTAGCAATAACAATATCAGGTACCTGTTTCCTAACAGTTAGATGATTTGAGCAAAATTGAAGTGGTACATGCTTTGAGTATGATACTAGAGTGGCCTAGAGTTCTAGCATATGAATCCTTTCTATCTTTGAGTTTTGGATTATGCAGTACCTTAGAATAATCCACAAAGAAAGTATACTGATTTTAAAATGACCAAATTCGACATTCGGACTTTGGGAAGTATTATAAGCATTTAAACTTTGTCTAGTTGAAACTGTTGAGATTGAATAACTGTGATTTTAAAATGACCACATTCGACATTCGGACTTTGGGAAGTATTATAAGCATTTTAACTTTGTCTAGTTGAAACTGTTGAGATTGAATAACTGTGTGAACATCTTAAGATTACTGTTCTAACTGAATGGTGGGCTTTCAAGTTGTTAAAATGGGTACTGTGAGCAGCTTGTGGTATTCCTTCTGAGCTTTTACATTTAAATTGGGCTATTTTGGGTAAGAAAAGATAAAGGCTAACTTGGTTACAGGTGATTTGTTACTCTTACAAATATGTATGCGCTCTATGTTGGTGGCAATATGCAATTTTCATTGTTCATCTCAACTATTATTTGTGAAATGGTATTACGAAGTTCACATGACAATCTGCAATTTCCATTATTCGACTTAATTATTATTTGTGAAACTGTATCACTAAGTTCAAACGGACTCTATTTGATACGGACTGTGAAGATACAATGGTCTTGTTTGCGCCAGTGTCACTTGGTATCAACCAGCAATCAATAATTTATGAATGTCGTTGACTGAGAATCACAAGCAAGGTTGTTTCGTTGTGGGCCCACGCATTCGTATATTGAGGTTAGCTGTTGTACCTTATAACTGGAGAGAATCTTGCTAGATGTCATTCTTTCACAGTCGATTTGATAGCAAAGAGCAGTTTGATGTTCGGAATCACTTTTAATAAGCTAGTTTGGTTTACTTTTTTTAAAAAATAAGTAATTGTGTTAATAAATAATGAGTTTAGATCTTTTTAAACAACTGGAACAAGTGAGCTACTAAGTTGATGCTAATGTAATCGTCACCTTTCCCTCATAGCTGGTGTGACTTTATGCTGTAAGCCTTTGGCTAAGGCTGCTAATCTGATATGCATGACGATCCTATGGTATAAATCATTGTACCTTGTAGGATCAGCCCCACATAACCTGATATATCTCTCCTCCCAGATGTAATAAATCACTGCGGCAAAGCTTAGCTTGAATAGTTTAGAGTCATTCTTGTTCTGTAGTTTTAATGTGCCAATTGATTGCTCCAGGCTAGTCATTGAAGCTGCAATGCACTCTTAAAAGTTGTGTACTTCTGTTCCAAGTCTATGATGAATATAAACAATTGAAAATTAAATGATTGATGCTTGCCATGTTGAGTGAACAAAGCTCACAATGCATGCATGGAATATTGATCTTGAGTCTTGATATTATCTTTTGTAGGGAGACGATTACCTATGGCAAACTATAAGATGAAAGAGTGAGCAAGGTTGATAATGTAATCCCACACCAAGCTAAACTATTGCACTTTAATGCTAGGATAGGATGCTCTTGTAAGAATTGGTAGTGAATAACATGGATTTATCAGCAGACCATTGAATTATATCTAGCTTGGACGAATTTAGTGAATAGGTAAGGAGGTTGTTAGTAATAACTTGAATATTTATGTTGGAATGAAAAGGCCATGACCATTGATTGTTGTTGATTAATTCTAGACCTTGGTTTTAGGGTGAATTGGGGACATTAGAGTCTAAAACCAAAATGAAGTGTCCAAACCAAAATTAAGTGTCCTTATCATCATTCATTATATGTTTCATAACCAATTGTATCCATTCTCTTGTGTTTAAAATATGTTGAAGGGTCCAAGTCATACTAGAGTAGGTGTTGAGATTCTAAAGATTATACACTTTTATGTGATACAATGTACACATTTGATTCAGAAGTCCTTGTCACCACACAAGTTCATAATCTCTTTGTTAGTAGAGTTTTACTCATGATTTTGATAGACGTGATGCCAAGCCCCCTAATTGTTTGGATCCACAAATTGAAGAGCATTTAATTTTTGGAATTTTCCTATGGTTAATAGAGCCATCCTAAATAAAATCTCTCAACAACTAGTCAATGGCCTTTAAGGTTCCTTTGGGAAGTGCAATGTGGGAACACCAATAAGTTGTTACATTACATAAGGCAGAGATAAGTTAGAGCCTTTACCTATAATTGAGAAATTTGTTGCTCTAATTGACATTTCTGTTAATTGAGTCCATGAATGGTAGGCAGTTAAGGGCAGTGAGCTTTCAGGTAGTGATGGACACTTCTAGATGCCTTAAAGGAAGATTGGCCTAAGTTATTACTAAGGAAATGGCCTTGTTTGCTATTGAGGGATCAATACCAGCATAGATAAGAAAGGAATTTCCAGCAAGATTGAGGGCCAAAGATTCCAAGGTTTCAAGTAGTAGATTGAATAAAGTTGAATTTACGTTGCACAGTAGTAGTAGATCATTTGCAAAGGAAAGCCAAATAGCTTGATTTTACTGCGCTTGTAATGAAACATAAAGCTTCGATTCCTAGAAATGTCGGAGCTTATCATGCTGGTGAGTACTACCATTCCTATAAAAAAAGAGGTAAAGGGATAGTGGGTCCTTTTATTTGAGCTCTCGAGCTGTCTTGAAGACCATGGTTGGTTCCCCATTTACTATGATAGCAAAAGAAGATGATGCGATGTGTTCTTTTATCCAATTTATAAATCTAGGGGAAAAACTTGTAGCCTACAAAGCATGTAAAATGAAGCACCAATTAATTGTGTCATAAGTCTTACCAAAATCTATTTTAAGAAGACAACTTTTGACTAATATGTTGGATTTATATCCCTTGAAAATATGATTTTAGGAACTAGGCAAATATATGTCTTGTTTCATTTTATGAGAACCTTGTTGCTATGAAAAAATTTCTTAGCTATCTTTATGATCATACCTCCTATAATGTCTTATGTTTGTTAGAAAAATCTTCCATTAAATCCATTAGGGTCTGGTGCCTTATTAGGGTGAATAGAAAACAATATGAATTTGATATCCTCTTTAGCGATATATTAACAAGATCATGATGGAGTTATGGAGAAAATGAACTAAGCGAATTCAAAATTCCCTCTAGCATATGAATAGTGACATTGTTTGTGCCTAATAGCCTTTCAGTCATCATATGCTAGCTCCTTAAGCTTGTCTTGCTTAGTTACCTTCATGAGAAGAAAAGCAGGAAATAGCGACAGAAAATTATCGACGGAATGTCTAAATATTCCGTCGGAAAGGTTATTTAGCGACGAAATTTACCGACGGAAAAAGGCGTCGAAGATACGGCCGTAGATAAATTTACCGACGAAAATTTTGTATACCGTTGGTTAATATAATGACGGTTATTCTGTGTTGTATTCGTTCGGTAAATTTACCGACGGATTTGATTATTCTATCGGTAAATTCATATTCTCGTTACCGACGGTTAACTTTGTCTTTCCATCCGTAAATTTAGTTATTTATCGACAGAATGATTTTTTTCTGTCAGTAAATAACTAAAAACTATTTTTTTAAATCCACCTTCATAAACACGAACGATCCACTCCCGCACCCTGCTGATTTCAAGGCACAACATATATCATCACAATCAATCTGAAACAACCATTCTAAGAACTTCTACTTGGTTTTAGTTCTTTTATAGAATAACTTTCAAAGCATTATCCAAGCACAAAAAGAGATGTACATCCACAAACTACATGCATCAACATCCCTACCAATTTCTATCATATATGCTCAAATTGAAAAATACAACACAACTAAATCACAATATGAACTCACTGTTAGAGTTCTTTGCATGGTCCTAATGGTTAATCCATATTTGACTCCTCACGCCTTCAAACCACGTGAAACAACATGCGACTTGAACTTTTCAAGCTCGGTCAAAACCTCATCCTCTGGCCGATAGAGTAATTACTCATTTGCAATATCTGTTTTTACCAACAAAACCTTTTTCTTTAAGAATCTATCTTCATTATGCCATTCATCTTATCAAAATCAAGAAACCTTCTAAAAGTAATAAGATAGATTGAATGCAAGTAGAGAGGAAAACTACTCGCTTGCAATATGCCCCTTCCACCAGTTGTATCACAATCATCAGACACACTGACAACCGTCCAAGGATCATATATGTTCCAATGGAAATCAACAACCTTGTCCCTATATACAAGAGTCAAAAAGTTTGGAATCATATGCAGCTAGATCAAAAACTTCACAATCTGCCATATTTCAAACAGTATCAAATATGAATATGATAAATAAACACAAGACCTTTACTTTCCTTTTTTGTTGCTACTATATTTTTTCTTTATTCTAGTATATGTCTTCTTCATATGTTGATCTTTTATATTTATGCATTTGTATGAATGTGTTGACAGAAACTGATCGCTACATTAGTCAGCCACCGCTAGCTAAGAAGAGATCCAGAAATGAAAAAGGAAAACATGGGCTTAGGCATTAAGGGACCAACACTAAGCATGATTGTGAACTTGATACTTCTTGCCTTTATATTAACGCAATAGACTAATGAAGAATGGGCACAGACATTACCTTGTTTCTCATGTAGCCCATAAGACCAACTCTAACATGGTAGACCTTCAAATGATTTATATGCCTTCTCAACCTCTTACGAACCCAAACTGATACATATATACCAACCATTTACTTGCTCACAATACGTACCAACCATTTGCTTGCTCAACTGAAGGACACGATGATAATGGCCGGAGAAGACAACGCCGACGAGCAGAAGAGGAGACAACGCCGAATAGAAGAAAATCGCATGAGAGGGATGCAACA
>JAOTBA010000004.1:14710412-14725146 GCA_025629845.1 Erythroxylum squamatum | reverse complement strand
ATGCAAAACACTCACACAAGACCAATCAAACCTAAATAAACAAACAAAAGCCATTAAATCAGTCCAAACAACATGAAAAAAATTCATCACCCACGGCTTACCTTCGGCAGCAGCAGAGGAGAGACGACAGGGGCTTCTTGTCGCTGGAGAAGAGGGGGAGGAAGGGTCGCCGGAGACACAGCAGCTGGTCGGAGGCCAACGGAGGAGGAAAATCACCAAAGGAGAGGAGAGAAAGAAAAGAGGAGAGTCGGGTGCGAGGAGAGAAGAGGGGAGGGAGGACGCCGATTTGAATTATTTTTGGCAACGGAACAAATCCGTCGGTATAATTAAAAAATCCGTCGTAACATTAAGCTTCTGAACCTAATTTCACGATGACTTTTAACAAAATACCGACGGATTTTTCCCGTCAGCGAAAAACTCCGCTTGATAACTTTACCGACCGAAAATAGATTTCGTCCCTATTTACAGACGAAATTATACGCATTGGTATATTTTTGTCCCTATTTATAGACGAAATTATACGCATCGGTATATTTCCGTCGCTACAATTTTTCGCGAATATTTCCCCCCAAATTTAGCAACGGATTTCTTATCCGTCGCAATTTTCATGTTACATTCTGACGGAATAAAAAATTTCGTCGCAATACACATATGAATACTATTCCGTCGGTATATTTCTGTCGCTATTACACAATTTTCTTATGGTGCGATATGTTTTTCCTTATGAAAGAACCAATTGATCTCATAGGCTAAAGTGTGGAGATACTTAAACAAACGTGTGAGTTCTTATTAGAGAACAAGTTCACTAAACAAACCTGATATGAGAAATCTATTTAGAACAATACTTGTATGTCTATGAAAATTCTCATTGTGATGATTGTATAAATGATCCTTTGACTTGAGATCTCTAAAGTTATCTTATATAGGAATTAATATGTTTTGATACTACATATGACCTATTTAATCATAGGTCATTCAGTCAGTAATCATTGGATATAGCATAAATTATATGTAGGTAATTGCGTGATCAAGATATGATTTATCACCCTAAAGTAATATGAGAAAATGTTCTAGTATTCTCGATTAGTATCGATTCGGAAAATCCTTGGCCAAGGTGAAATGATATTTTGTAAATAGTTTATAGTTTACAAATGTTGTTATTATTGAAACGATAGCTAATGACGGCGAACTAATATGATTAGACTCAAAAGCAGTAGACATTAGTTCGACGCTCTGTCTAATCAAAACATTGTATGATGAAATAATTGAATTATACAAAATAATCATGCATGAAAAGATTAGTTAAAACTACTTTGACATTCCTAAATATTTGGGTGATCTTGATGTGTTGCTAGATGCCAATCTTGATCCATAATTATAAATTATTTAATTGAAGAATTAAAGATAAATCAAAAGAAATTTTAATTTGTTTAATTCTAATTATAATTTATAATCATTTCCAACATATTTGGGAACATAACGGATCTAACATAAAAAATTACATTGAAGAGAACACAAATATTTTATCAAGTTGGACTTGATTGTAAAGTTTGACAAGCTTATAATTAAATAAGAGATATTTAATAAATAAAGACCAATATGAGATATTAGATCTTATTTAGGCATAATTGGTATTTAATTAGGATTATTTGTAATTCTAATTAAAGTTTAATTGAAATTAGAATTTAATTTTAATTAAATTACTAAATTGTCCAAAAATTATTATAAATAGACTTAAACTCTAATAGAGCTAACACTTCTTGCTTAACCCTCTCTATAAGAGTTACAAATTTCTCTCAACCTATTTTATAGATACCATTAGAGGCTGGACATTTGTACAGCTATGGTGGTTGAGATGGATTGATTTTTGAAATAGTTTGAGGGATACAAAAAGAAAAGGATCAAACTTCGAAATAAGATACGAATTACGATTCATGCTTTTATTATGATTTATGTGTTAATCATTTTATATAATGAAAGTGATCTTGGATTTTGAGAAATCAAAATATAAAAAACTTTCGTAATTATTCTGCTACAGTCAAGATTGGATTTCGTCCCGATTTTCCATCAGTTCCTTCCTAATAATTGATATAGATGAAAAAATCTACCATCAGATTTTAGGCCTGTAACCTCAAGATTGAGAATACAAGATCTCAGTTAATTATAAGGTTTCTCAGAATACCTTGCTCCCTCAAATTTTAAATATAATATCGTGCTAATGATGTCCCCAACAAAGATCCATACTTCCCTTATAATGCTCTTGTATACTTATTCCATAGAAAGGAACTTAGATAAGTAAAAATGGATATATAAATAAAAGTGAACCAAGCATGCCCAGTATCTAAAATGTCCACTAGCATATAGATGCATTGAGCAAATGAGGACTATTGAAGAACCTTGATACAATTGGTATCATAGGCAACAATACAATCCCTAGGTGATGCTTATTTGTGATTGGTTATGAGTTTTCATTAGATTTTGGGCAAAACTATATGATTTGACCAATATACATGCATTGAGTTTAGATTGAGTTAATAAATTAGATTCTAGCTATAAAAGAAAGGCTCTTTTTATAGAAACTATTGATGCTCTTTTGACTTCTTGAAATTAGATGTCAAAAGTCCTTATATGGAGGTCATTTACTGGAAATATGTATCCCAAGATAAGTATAAAGAAGTTAATTGGATTTGATTGCTAAGCTAGGAGAATATTGCCTCCTATTTGTCTCCCTTCCATGAAAGCTTACTAGATTTGATTGATGAGAGTCTTTAACACTATTGTGAATCTTGAGACCAAGAGTTTTGCATTGATTTTATAAATTATATTACATCAAGAGATTTCTCTAAACTTCTTTAAACCACTAGTTTTTGACAACTTTGGGATAAGAGTTATAAATTGTCTTATCAATTTCATTTATAATTTTATCTTTTTTGGGAAAACTCAAGAACAACTTCTATTAGAATATGCTTAGTCAAATGCCAAGATTTTTGGGAAAAAAGAGCATTGAGCCCATCAAGTCTTTGTGTCATATTAGGCTTGGGACCAATTAAAGCCCTCTTAACATTAACTACACTAAAAAAGTGGTTCAATCCTTTAATTATAGCCATTTTAATCCTTATTGCATGATTATTGAATATGAAGCGAAGGGATTTTTTCTGCAACAAGGTTAAGTTTTTAATGAAGATTGGAGTATGATGTGAGAGGAGACGATTTTTTTTAAACTGCTTTATTCTTAAGAAAGATACTTAACCATTAAGAATTAACTATAGGTTTGTTAAGTTTTTCCTTAAAAACCATTTACTTTATGCATATAACTCAATGTGAAATAATTGCCTTCCATCTTGAAGTTTTTAATTTCAATACCACTAACAGATTTGCAAATGTCTTTTACCTAATTTCTAAGACACACATTGTATTCACATTTTGAAGAATATAAGGAGCTATTAAAATCACCTAACACTAACCAAGGTCTTTATAAGCTTATTCCTATAATTTGATCTATAAGGAATTCTTGTGAAGGGAAAAGTTAAAGGCATAATAGGTTACATGAATATATAACATCTCCTACAAAAGACCTATGTATAAGTTAAGAAGCTGATTAGTGATTATGGAGTGGGATATAGTTATCTTATTTTGAATATAGGCTATCACAATTCTTACATTATATTGATAAAAATCATTTGACATCATAAACCTTTTATTACCTAAAAATCCAAGTTTCTTATAGTTCTCATCCTTCAACTTAGTTTCTAAAAGATCAAGCATAACAAGTTTTATTTCTTTTAGATAGTCTCAAAAAATTGGTTTTTTTAAAGGTTGTTAAGCCTTTTAACATTCAAGGAGACAAAAGTCATTGCGATTAGTAGGTTTAGGTTTGATACCATATTCTTCCTTTCGTATTTCCTTCTATAGACTTGGATTCATTATCAAATTTATTAATGATTTGAGAGGTGGAAGAGCTACCATTGATTAATATTAAGTTCTTTTATTTTGAGGGAACAATTTAGGCACAATTTTAGCCTATTCTAGTCTAATATTGAATGGAATCTAGCGCTCTATTATGCTTGCACTTAATTGTGTATCATTAGTCTTCTGGGGAGCAATTATATAACTATTAATTATAGCTACTTCAAGATTGATATTAGAATTATAAAGAATAAGCTCCAAACATTTCTTAAATTGATTATTCTTATCCTTGCCATCGATCCCAATAATATTGTTTTTGGGAATATGTAATCCCATAATTTTTAAACATATTTAATCCAAAATAAAAAATATTAACTTAAAATCACCAATTAAATTCAACTAGTCATAATTAACACTAGTTAATCATACTTAGAAATAATTATATCTTATTAGAATTTAGTTAGTAGTAATTAAAACTAACTAAAAGGAATTTGAAATAAACAAATGTAATTATTCTAACTCAATAATATTTGGCAGCAATTAAACATGAAAAAATATATTTGAATAGAAATGGATGAAATGAAAAAAATAATATGAAAGAATTATGACTATATGAATTAAAATAAGTTAGACAAAGTTAAGCATAATTAAAGCTAAATGAATGCGATCAGGTGCAATTAAAGTTAAATGAATGTAGTCTTTGCAAAAATTTATTGCTTAATGAAAAGTTAATTACAAAAGTTCCTTATACAATACAAAACGCAAGATTCTTATAATGGCAATACAGTTGTTATTTGTCTTTACTATTATACCCATCTATACTTCATTCTTTGTGAGAGCTCATCATGTAATCCCTTAACATTTATATTTAATCTACAGTGTAATGCAATGTTTTAAAAGACTTGCTCATGTGTTTTTTCCTTATTCTTAAATAATTAAGCATTCCTTTGCTTTCATATTTTGTATTTCAAGGCAACAAGGCATATATTCAGCATCTTGTGATCTATTTTACTAGTCATTTTTAACTTGTAGTCCGATTCAGTCATTCCACTCTATGATATAGCCTCACTAATAAGATTCAACAAGATTATAATCTTATTGCATATGCATTTAGTGTAAGAACAATTGATCATTATATGATCAACATTCTCATCCTAGTATTGATAAAGTTATATGATCAATATTCTCATCTTGGTCTTGACAAAATTCATGTTTCCTGGATGATATGGCAAATTTTATGTCATCTGTAGTTAATAACCTTCCCCCCATCTTAAGCCACATGATAAATATATGAGCTGGTGTAATGTCCAAGTCATATGCTAGTTCTCTCCATTACATTCTACCCTTAGGATTCTTGAAATTCTTGATGAAGAATTCCATTGATCTATCACCAGTCCGTTAAACTAGATCTGACTTTGTTATATCTAGTTGATAAGGTGGAAGATTGCTCGTAATTATTTATATGCCTCAGTTAAAATGAAAAATCCATCTCTTGGTTATTTCATATAAGTTCTTGGACCTTAGTATTCTAAGTAATTAATGTTCTCATATGCTAGATTGCTTCCTGATCGACTTATTTTGTGAGTTAGTCAATATTCTAATAACCACAAGTGCACGACGTAACTATAACTAATACCAGTAAGTACGAGTCAATCCCACAAAGATGATGAATACTAGTAATTATCCTTCCTCTATTATCTAGCGTAAGGATTGATTTTAGATTTTTAATTAGAAGAAACTAAAACTAAATAAGTAAAATAAAATAGGTAACGAAATTGAACTGAGAATTAAAGAAGCATATAGGAAATTATCAATATCGAGAATTAATATCTAGGTTTCAAATTCTTGTAAACCCTTAATAGATTAATCTCTTATTATGCAATAATTTCATTGATTTATTGGACCGTGGAGACTCCTACGGTATGCTAGTAGCTGACCTTAAGTTTACTAACAACTAATCCTAAGGTTTCTAACAGAAATATTCAGGTTAAATTTTATAAGATTGTGTTACCGATTTATGAATTCCTATGTTAGGCTTGATTCTAATCTTCAAGATTTATGTCATCTTATCTATAGGTTGCAATCAACTCCTTCCAATTAAGGTAGATCTATTCAAACTTATAATTTCTCAATCTCTGCGTATGAAATCAAATTATGATCTAATATTCCTAGATTTATTAGAACATAAATAAAACACTTAATCTGATCACAATAATCAATCAAACCAATTGCATTAATAAAAGAAGCAAATCATATCAAAGTATTAACATAGGGTTCATCTAACGTAAATACTACCTACATGTTTAATTACACATAATTGAACTTGAAATCAAGCATACACTAAAAAAAATGAATTGAAATTAATGGGTTCATAATTTTATATCTCTTTAATTGTCTTTTATCAAATATTCTCGTGATGTAGAGGCTTGATCTTGTATTCTGATAGATCTTTCGATGAAATCTTTGTATTTTCCGCTTCTCTAGACCAAAATCACCCCTTGAGAACAAACTCTTCTTCTAGAAATTGCCTCAAAATGTCTACCTCCTCAATTGCTGACAAACACACCATTTTATATTGAAATTTAGGGTTTCTAAGACTTTGGCATACAGTTGTGTATCAACACTGTATATCCAAAAACACTAAAAATCTCAATTTTGCACAATCTAGAAGAAGTGTATGGCTTGATGCATGGCTGCACATCACTCTTGTGTTTCAATTCTTCATTTTACGCCATGTTTTGTCCTAATTCTTCTCCTTTAAGTCCTTGAAGGTAATTATAACCTATAAACACACTTGAAGCACATTAAGTACTAAATATACAATAAAGGCATCAAAAATCAAGCCAAAACACATCAAATATGAGGTAAAATTATGATCAATTATGAATCTATCAAATATCCCCGCAATTAAGCATTTGCTTGTCCTTAAGCAAACCATAATCAAGGTTATAAATCTTATAACATCACTCCATCATCAATTTCAACTTGCCCATTTATATTATACATCATCATATCCTATTGAATCAAATTAACATATAATTAGAGTTAAGTTGTCTTAAATTAAATTTTGTAAGAAATATTAATAGTAGTCACATCAACAATCAATTTGAAATCAAAAGCATATCTCTTTACACACTCACCAAAATTTCACTTAATGCACTTAAGTGTTTAGGGTGAAAAGTATCAAAACTCTCAATCAATGCATAGTAGAATCCTTATCATATGCTTGCAATAAAATCTCATCTCCACCACTTATGTATAAACTAGAAACACCAATCCATTTATAAACTAGAAACAATAATCCAGAGGTCATATAAGGTTGTAACGGGGCTTAGGAAAGGTATGATTGGGTTAATAAAAAGGGTTAAATTGAGGGAAATTTACTACATAATATATTTCAAGAATTGTTTACAAGTATACATAGGTCCTTTCAATGCAACTTTATTGGTATCATAAACTTATTCTTTTTTTCTTTCTTTTTTTCACAATATTTCAATCAGTACCACAATTCAACAAATATTGAACCTTTAAAAAATTTCAAATCTCAAATAAGTAAATAATGTAAATAACCTCCAGGGCTTAAAATAGTAAATAGGTCTTCAAAGAAAAATATGATAAAGGTTTATAATTTGGGTTTGATCAACGAAAAAGGCTAAGACTCAACTTGGTTATTCCTAAAGGATAATTTTATAGGTATGGTAATTATCAATGAAATAGGCTAAGCAAGTTAGTGAATCTAAGTGCCTTTATGATATCAATGCTTCTAATTTAAAAAATATGGTCTCAATATACATAATAAAAGCAAGCTTTAGAATTATCCTACTATAAATGATATCACACACATGAAATAATAACAAGAGCTTTAAAACTTTTGAAAATTTTGATCTTAGGCTCAAAAGTTTGAGCTCACGAAAAAATAAGTATTATATGTGTAAATGATATGTAATTTCATTCAACTTGAACATTTTAATGATTACTAAAAATATAACTT
The DNA here is from genome assembly GCA_025629845.1 of Erythroxylum squamatum. NCBI lineage: Eukaryota > Viridiplantae > Streptophyta > Magnoliopsida > Malpighiales > Erythroxylaceae > Erythroxylum > Erythroxylum squamatum. The sequence goes on along the minus strand of JAOTBA010000004.1, from coordinate 14,717,249 downwards.
AGAAAACTAATTTTATTATAATCATCATCTTTTTACACACCAATTCAAATCAATATTCAACAAGGAAATATAGTATTCATGGACTGATTCAACCAATTCAAGATATCAGTTCATAAAATATGATAATCAAGATTATAATAAGCCTAAAAAATCATTAAAATCATTAAACCCCTTCCCCACACTTAAAGGTGCGCATTGTCCCTAATGTACACAATACAAGCATATATAAAAGTGAGAGGGTTTTTTTGGTACTTTCCTTATTATGATGATTTCTGATTTGGATCCATCCAATATGAGACTAACATCATTGTAAAATGTAAAAGAAAAAGATAAAAAGAAATAAAAAAACATAACATTCAGGGTAAGCATAAGATAATATCAAAATTGAAATAAAATTAAAACTAATTTATGGGTTGCCTCTAATGGAACTCTTCTTTAATGTCGGTAGCTCGACATAACCCGCATTTCTACCATTCAGGGTTTATGATCAATGGCTTGCTTCCACCCTTTCACTACAAAGTGGTTTCATGGCTTGTAAACAAGCCACTTGTTGTAGGATAATCAAAAGGACATAATGTATTAAGTTAGTAAAACAAATTAACTACAACAATGTCCTTTTCAATAACAAACTATTAATAAAATGATGGATAATGAAACTCCCTAAATCATTGGCTAACTCGAACAGTTTTTCTTCGAGAAAGTAGAAAACCTCTATACTTAAGGTTACTACCAACACCTCATTAGTAGTTTCCTTACTTGGTTCCTCTACTAGTTCTTCCTTATCCTTCTATGTCCACTCATTCTTCTCCTTAGATAGAGGGTTTCTGGCTTATCTTCTTCAATTATCTCAAGCTACTCCTTTACTTCCTCTTCTTGGATGGAGACTTCTTCTTCTATGTCTGCTGCCTCTGTCATATCTTCGCCCTCCTCTACAATAACAGCAGTTACTTCCTCATTTTCTTATAATGCTTCTTTAACTTTGAAGCCAAACCTAGTCATTTCTTCACTTTGCTGCATTAATAAGCTCAAATAATATTATGTGTTATGCTCAAGAAATTTAGGTAAAGAAACTCTTTGTTCGAATTTACGTCAGCTAGCTTTAAGTTTTACACGGTATTCCATTATGCCATTTGTAATTCTTCCCTTTTCTTCGTCTTCTTCTTCAGGAAGCTCTTCTTGGAATGTCCCTCCATTCATAAAACTAACCTTTGTCTTTTCTTTACTTTTGAATTGTCATCGTTCAACTATTATTTCATCAAGGATTTGTATTAATTTATCTCCAAGGCTTGCTTCCTCTTCTTCAGGAAGTTCTCTTTAACTCTTAAGGGTGATTGCCATTTCATTTTCTTTAAGATCTATTTCAATAGTAGTAGGAACATTCCCTTTGGATCTCTTTAGTTAATATGTACACAAGTTTCTCCATTCAAATCACCAAATTTTGTATACGAGCCTCTATTTCTTGATGCTTCATGATTGATTCTTAAATGAAATCGACCATCATTTCTTCCAGAGTTGGCTTGTTAACTGGGAGTGCTTCGTGCCATAAATATCCAGCTAGAGCATAATCATTCCATCTATAATGAAAGCATTTTAAGCAGGGTTAATAATGCTTCCCATGGTTCTCTTCAATTTGTTAGCTAGTATCTTAGTGACTATCTTGTACAGGACATTACAACAGGCTATTTATATAAATTCTTCCAATTTAATTGCATTAATCTGATTTAGGATTAGACTTATATAATTCTTGCTTCATTCTTTAAATTTTTTTCCATTTCGAAAGGACTCCTTCACTACCTCTGTTACTTCTCCACTTAGGATGTTCCAATTTTATTGAAAAAACTTCCATTATACCTATCTGGTCTAGGAGATTTATTTGGATTGATTGAGCAAATTGCACATCTAATCTCTTCATCATTTACTTCCTAGATGATTTCATTCCTGTACTGTTCTGATATTTGCTTCATTCTCTTTAAGACAACTTTTGGAATTTCCTACACTTTTATTTCTCCCCCATATTGCTTGCTAATGAATTCAATGGTGTGTTCTTTCATTTTTTCCTATTCCACAATTTCCTAGCCTCTATCATCTTTCAGTTGTTTGATGTTGTTTTTATTCCTTTTGGCTAAGATGGAATGCAAGTAAAACTTGGAACATCTGTCTCCATCTTTTAGCTATAGCATTCTAGATTTTTATCTGAAGTGGCTATGGTTGTTTTCCATTATTGTTTTATAACTCTATATCAATTCAGCATCCACCATTTTTAATTTCTAGTTTTCAAGATTGAGTAGAATTTTCCTTTAGCATTCCTGCAGTTTTCCAAATGCTTTACTTTGCTCATCATACCTAGTCATACTTCTCCCCCTGCTAGTAACCTTTAGTTTGTTCCTTATTACCTCTAATTTCCTACTCAATTGGAATTCTTTTATACTAACTATCCTCATTTGTATCCCTTCTCTTAAAGCTAATTGGAACTTTGGATTTGCCATTAGACTGTTAAATATTCTAAAAGGATTTTCCTTTTCTCCTCAGCATATTTCAGTTCTAATACTACTAAACTATGATATGAAGTTATTGTTTCCTCAAATTTTGTTGAGCTATTAGAGAATTCCCCATAATTATCCAGGATTTTTTGATACATTTTCCAGTCCTGATTAAATATTCCCATAGAGACCTTTGAAACTCATAGTTTGCAACATAAAAAATGATAATTGTAATTAGGTTACTTGTTTCCTTAATTAGCATATCAAGCTGGACCATTTGATTTAAACTCCTCTACCTTGATAATTCCAATTTTTATAGGTTAAATCCTATAGTTATCCTCCCATTTGTATGATTGACATCATTAGAGATTACAATCCAATCCTTCCCTAAAAGCCATATGCTTTTCTCCATATGATCCTTCTTAATTTTGGTTTCTAATAAACCAACAAAATCTATTAGTTTTTTATTTACAAAATCCCTAACTATTAACTGCTTATTCAGTCACGCCCTATGATGTTCCAAGTGGCTATTCTAATCATCTCATTTTGTATTTCCTACCTACATTGGGGTCACTACTTCTGGAATTAGCTTTATGCCTGAGATTTCACCTCTTTCTAACATAGGATTTCCTATGGCTTCATTATGTCCTCTCTTATTATCCTCCACTACCTATTTACCTTTGTTTGAATTAACATCCTCTTCTCTATTCTAAATTTGGTCAATTTAGTCACCCTGAGTTACCTCTCCATCTTCTGAGGTTTCCATTGTCGGTTTTTTTGTTTCTGCCACCTTGTAATTATTCCCATTCTGAATTTCATCTTGTACTCCCCCCTCGTCGATGTATTATCCTTAATTAGTTTAACATTAGCCTCCTTTTGCTTATTCCCTTCATGAACTTCCCTTCTCCTGCATTCCTTTTTTCTCTATATTTTTACGCGTCAACATATATGAGACCCGAATGATATCTTCCAATGTTCTCATCCATTCCTAGCTTCCTTAGCTTACTTGCAATTGACTCATTCCCTCAACTAACAAATATTCCAAATTTTATAAAAATTCACCCTAAAAGGTATAGTTTCTAGTTTACTCCTATCAAGAGCTACACCTAGATTCCATTGATTAAGCAATATGGGGTGACCTTGAATATGCCATGGTCTCACATTCATCACTTTCTTAGCATTTTCCTTAGTATTGAATTTAAAGTAAAAAAAATCCTCTTCAATCACCATTGTACTTACCCGTCCTTCATTCCTCTAAGCTCTTTTTCCCCACTTTAAACTAATGGGAATGCTAGCCTTTTCTTAAGATAACCCCCAACTTGAGAGGTGTTCCACTTTAATACACCTTGCTTAAACACCTCCAAAGGTGTTTGGATTGGTTCATCTACATTTGATGAAACAAATCGTAGTTTACTATTTACCTGAGTTTCCTATAATTGAGCTCCATGTCTTCCTACCCATGTTCAGTTCCTATGCAATTTTCCTCGAGTCTTCTCCTAATGATGAAAAATCAACTATGTGGGGTTTATAAAAGTAGTTATTGGTTTATTAAAGGGTTTTATTTCAGCTGGAGTGGGTTGCATAGCTATAGGGGTTGGTTTTATGAGTGGAAAGTGGTTTAATAGACGGATGTTGGGTGGTAGGGAATAGAGTTAACGAGGTTCAATTGTCGGAAGGGAGGGTGTGTCAAAAAGAGAAAGCCATGTCAGAGAGAGAAAGTCATCTAGATCATTCTTCTTTCATTGTTAAAAGTTTTCTCAAAATTACTTCATATTAAGTTAATTGAAAAAAATTGATAAACAAAATAGAGCCTATAAATAATTGTAACATCCCGTTTTCATACAAAGGGTTAGAACCCAAAAAATTTGGTACATGTGACATCAATAAGAGAAATTAGGAAAAACACATCTCATGCTCATGCATTACATAACGTGCACATGCTCATGAATAGTGAATTTATCTGCACATGAAACTAATCATACATGCATTCATGAATAATCCCGGGTATCATTGGATTGATTTGTTAATTTTTAAGAATTGTGGTTTGTTTCTATTGAAAATTTGATTCGGAGAGTGCAATTGTTGATTTAGAATTTTTGGAGAATTTTGGGAAAAATTTTCTGAAAAATTCGGGGTAATTTCTGGACTAGGAAAAATGCCAAGTGGCAAGACAATTGTGAAATGGTAGTAGAAATTACTGTCCAATGGCATTGGAAATTTTGATAAATGACCTTAGGATTTATTGACAAGTGGTATTGAAAATTAGCAGACAATTGGATTAGAAGTTGGAGACAAATTGGATTAGTTATTGCAAGGGACCAAATGGAGCCATAAGAAAGTGACATGTATCACTTGCCACACCACACATTGGTCACGAAATTTTAAAGGAAAGACCATAATTTTTAGCCTTTCACTCCTCCACTCACGACATAGGCTCCATCTCTTCATTTTCTTCATTTCTTCTCCATTGTTCTTCTCCTTCTTGATGCTTGATTCACTCAAACTTCCATCAAGTGACTTTATGCTTCCACCTTTCACTTGTTACCCCTACTATATCTTCTTCTTCATTGTCACAAGAAAAACCTATCCTTGCCTCCTTCAAGATGATGAATAAGTGATGCTTGAGAGCTAGGGTTGAGAGAGAGTTTGAAGAGTTTGGGGCTAAACCTAGTAAGTTTTGCTTTTAATGTTATGGGTTTTTTTAATCTAAGCTAAAATGATGAGTAATTTGAGCTTTGATGCTTTGATTTTGCAAGGTTTATGTGTGTGTCTTGGGTGATGAAAAATTCATGTTCATGTCTTGTTTTTGGATATGTAGGATGAGTGATAATGCATGTAAGGGTATAGAGAGGTTTGGAGATTGAATGATTTTCAAAGGGGTGATTGGATGAGTGTAGAAAATGGCTTATGAATGGATATTTATATATGTTCTGTTTTTGGTTAATGCTAAATGATAGATCATGATTTGTTTGTGAGTCATTGATTGAGTTGAATTGAGTAGAGAATGATGAGGAATTGTATTAGAAGAGTTAAATTAGGTAAAAGAAGAGTTTGATGTAAAAGATTGAAAGTAGGAAAAATCTGGAAATTTTCTTTGAGTATGCTTCAATGTATTAGCCATAACTTCTTCTATAGTTGTGCAATTGAAATTATTTTTTGTTTGTATTAAACTAGAGGTGTTTGGCTACATTTCTTTTGAAGGCATTGATTTTTAATTTCGTCTTTAAGACTCCCAAATTTTGACATGAATTGAGGAGATTGAGTGCAACAAAAGTTATAGATGAATGTTATGTTGTGTTATGTTTTGGGTGTGTGGTAATGCATTATATATGGGTGTTTATGATTAAGTGGGGAAATTGAGATATGCATGAAGGATGTTGAGTTGAATTGGGAATATTTGAAGAAATTATCTATAGAGATGATGAAATAAATGAGTTGGGATTGGTAGTGAATTAGAAATGATGTTTGAATGGTTATGGAGTGATAATTGCTTAAGAATAGGTGAATTTGGGATGCTTAAGAATGTATGTAAGGTTAGAATGAGTTTAGGACCTTTTGGAGGAGTTTTGGAGATGAAAATTTTAGGTAACCTGTAGGTTACACGGCCTGCCCGTGTAAATTCACACGGGCTGTGTGTTTTTGGGTGCAGGGACACAGTTCACCTGCAGGTTACACTATTTAACCGTGTGAACTTCACACGGTCCGTGCTTTGTCCAAATGACCAAATTTCAATTTTCGGTCTTCATGATAGTTGTAGCCCTAGATGTCTTCTTTCTAACCGTCCAAAAACAAATCATTCCGACATCTATGGTGAACGTTATGGCACTCGCGCCAACATAGGTTGATTAGGAGTGAAGACATAAACATGGTTGCTTCTTTTGATCATAACTTCTTCTATAGACCTCCAAATGAATTTATTCTTGAATAAATAGATTCCTAACACATTTTATTATATCTCCATGAAAAATTGTAGCATTTGGAATTGAATTGGAAATTGTTGATCGAAAGAAAGCGAAGGAATCTGTTGGAGAGTATTGAACCGGTGTGTTTTCTCTGAACATGTTTGGGTATTTAGGTTATATCTTGATCTTTAGTCATAAAAATGAGATGGTTTTTGATTTTTAGTAAACTAGAAAAATAGGACTACAAATCATGTGAAGAAGCTCAATTTTGATTCATTCTCTAAGATATTCAAAATTTGGACAGAAAAAGGTGCATAGTGCATTGTTTTTGTATGGGAATAACCCGATAATGTTTGAGGTATATCTTCCTATTTACTAAACCAAATTGAGTGATTTTGGTGTCAATGGATTCATAAGACATAGGGGAACACTTTTCTAGAAGAGAGTATGACCAA
>JAOTBA010000004.1:14674730-14690129 GCA_025629845.1 Erythroxylum squamatum | reverse complement strand
GGATAGAGGTCGGGATCAGTTCGCGTCTGCATTTCATGTCTTTCATTTTGTATTGAAATTTATATTCCGCAACTGTTCTATAAATGTGTATGTTGAAATGACTTAAGGATTTTGTAATTGTGAAAGGGTCCAGATGGACATATGAGAATTTTTGGTAAATTGCATTGTATGAGTGAAAAGGGCTTATGCCCTATTTGATTATGAACTTTTGCATATTGTATTTTGCGATTCAAAAAAAAAAAGGTATACCGATATCTGAAGCGATTGTGTATTTAGCACGCCTCCTCGCGGGGCACGGACTCGGATATCACCGTTGATGTCGGGTTCGGGTCTTGCGGGAGTGGGGTGCTACATATGCCTAATTTGAGAATTTGTTGTCCTTAATTGCCATATCTCAATGGGTGCAAAGTCTGGCATTTTGCATGATTATCATCGTTCATCCTCTCCTTGTTAACTACTTTGTTGAAGTAACTAAAGCATCTACATTTTCAACTATTTAATGGCGCTTTCATCATTTTGATCCATCTTATATAATTGATTTTTCATATTTTCTTTTACCTACCTCACTTTATTCAACCAAGTCCCTTCCTTCAAGGTTGCCACCTGCATTAGCAAAAGATTTTAGTGCTCTAATACTAATAATAACAATAATATAGAAAAACTAGTAGCAAGAATTTCACATAAGAAAAACATAAAATAGGAAAAGGTTGAGAGAAAATGAACATAAGACTTCCTTATTTGTCAAATTTTAATTTTTTACCATGTATGACAACTCTTAATGACTAGAATAAATATTACTAGGGCTTTTAGTAGCTTCTCCTATGTAACTTTGTCAAACACCTAATGAAAACAATGCCGTCTTTTGCTAATTTTCCCTTTTCCCAATTAATTTCTTATTGTTCATCGATATGGTTTTGCCTCCACTTCTTTTAAATCTCCTGCCCCCTTATTCATTCCTTTTCCATACAGCAAGTTCATTCATTCTTTTTCATGTAGCAAACTTGTTACACATCAAAGTAGACAACGTAAAGTAAAATTTATACAATGTTACAACATTAGACATACACTACGCCTATTCCTTCTTTTAAATAGTTTTAAATAAGATTACGGCAATATTTTTTTTAAAAAAATGAATAAAGAAAACTTATTAAAACTAGCTAAGTTAATACACCTTTACAATGTCAAGGATATTACATGATCCAAAAACATTTGTTATTTACAACAAGCTTAAAAGCTAGAACTTAGAGATTCCATCTACTTTTCATACCTGCAGTAATAATGTTGTGTAGATTTCTAACTAGTAGAAGTTCTTTAACCAATTTAGAGTATTTTCTACCAGAATATGTTTTTCAGCAACTATCTCCTTGAATAGTTGATTCTTTCTTTCTCTAGACAGTTTTAAAGACAATTCCATCCTACTTGAGGTACTTTGCATAGTTAGTTGCCCATAATAGGACCCCACTCCATTTGTATGAGGTAAAACACCATCGAAGTGGGTAGAACCCCATTCCTGATAGCTCTCAAGTACCAACATTAAAAAAAAGGTAATTTCTATCCTCTACCTCCTCCTTGCATAGAAGACATATGGGATTATAATTCCCAAACCATCTATCCTTTATTCTAATCCTATTCTTTATCACTAGCCAACTGATCATAGATGCTTTTGGATTAATAGTTTGCATCCAAATTAGATCATACCAAGGTGTATCCTCCAAGCAGGGTCTATAAATTATGTAGCATGATGCATTATTTTATGATTCGGTATTATTTACTAACCATATGATCCTATACTCCCTATGCAAATGAGTAAGTTAAGGTAGTTAGTTTTTCAGGCATAAGATTGATTGATGCCTCACCTGCTCAAGTACCTATGTAGTTACATAGAGTTTAAACTCAAGTGCCTTCTAACTAGGTTATACAACATCTAGTTCGATAGGATAAGGGGTCTTTGACATAGTTTGTCGGGTAAAAGAAGCCTTTAAATTTGCAATACTACCACATTCTATATAACTGAGCAAACTTTGGCATCCAAAGGAATTTTGGAGATTAAATGTGTCAGGTCACTCCTCTTAATTAAAGGGTATTCCAGTTATCAAACCATAACTAGGATTTTTCCCCATCTCCCAAGCTATGCTTGATCCAAGGGGTAAATGTATTCCTTTAGCTTGGGCATTTGTGCAAAGCTCCAGGATTGCTCTTTACTCAATTCCAACTGCCAAATATTTGAATCCTTTAAGTAGAACTCATTAATCCATTTAGCCTAAAGTGTTTCTTTATCTATGATCAATGTCTATACTCTCTTAGTTAGCAACATTTTCTACATAAAGAGTTATAGGAACAATACCAAGTCCTACCTTTCTTGGAATGAAAACTTCCTCATGTTTTACTTTAGCCCCTTAGAATTCTCTGCTTTTTACTGACCATAAGAAACCTTTGATATATTTTTCAATGTCTTTTATAACCATCTTTGGTAAGACTAAATGGAATTACAGTGTACGTAAACTCCTTAGTACAGAAGTAATGAAAGTCAGTCGAGTAGTAAAGGATAAAAGTCTATTTTGCCAGGAACTAATTCTTGCTTTGAAAGATTCAATCAAAGGAATATGAACAACAAATTTAGGTTTGGATGAGGTAATGGGCATTCCTACATATTTGGAGGGCGGAGTTTGGGTATTTAATCCAGCTATTCTGTTAAATCCATCATGGTTCTGTACATCTAAAGAAACATACATGCTGCTTTTGCTAAAATTAACTTCCAAACCAGAATATTTAAAAAACACCTTTAAAATTACATGGGCAATTTGGTAAAGGAGTGAGATGTTGGAGCCCTTCTGGCATCAAATGCATGCCCTTCAACAATGTAATGAAAATTACATGGATTATCTCATATAATGCTCATTCTTTACATTTCCAATTATATTATTTCGTCTGTTCCATTTCACTTACAAACACCATGTTAGAGTATCCAAGCTTCCAATAGCAGCTATGAAACAAATGGCAAAAGATCTACTCCATGTCTTACTAATCTTACTTCACCCATTGACAACCAAAATCCTGAAAACTTCTAATTGGACACATCTCGAAAGCTTCTCCATTATGTTTGCTTCAGAAGAAATGCAGCAGTAGCAGAAGCCATTTTCTGCACCTAAAGGTATGTTTGCACAACGTCATCTTGCACACATAATGGCACTGACTATGCAGCCTGAAGGGGGTTACCATGTGCTTATGTGTGTGAATATAAGTACAAAGGCAGCAAGGGAGAGACTGGCACACTTCCATTTCATTATAGTGAATATTAATGTTACAACTAGCTGACTCTAGAATGAGTAGAAATTTTGACTCTATACATACCGTGCCTTGGGCCATAAACCAACACGTAGCAAGGCTATCTAATGTGGGATAACTTTTGCACTTCAGATTCTACTCCCCTTACATTCTCAACAATAGCGTGAATTTTTGAAGACAGTTCTTCAGTTTGTATCTCAACATCATTTATGAAACTAAGTAGCATGTCGCGGTAAACTGAACACAATTGTTCCTGTTGCTCCAACTCTTTAGTAAGTTCTTCAATCTTCTTGTCTTTGTCACCCTGCACATGAGAAACACAATTAATCTCAAATCACATAAAAGTCTAGAAAGTGGAGCCATAATCAAGGAAGGCTCGCTTGCTCACACCAAATAGGTCGCCAATTGGAGAGAAGCACAATTTATCTCAAATCATATAAAAGTCTAGAAAGTGGAGCCATAATCAATGAAGGCCGTCTTGATCACATTAAATAGGCCACCAATTGGAGAATTTAACGAACAAGACACAAAATTAAATTACGATTAAGGTTAAAATAATTGTATGCTAGAATTATCTCTACTCATTTGTTACGCTTGAGAAATATTTCACATAAACTATCAAGGAGGGATGTCATGAACAATTAAAATTTTAAAAATACGGACAAATGTTTTAAAACACATTCATATGCAAGTCTAGACGAAGAAATCATATGAAAGGTCAAGATACTAACCGCTGTACTAAACCCTCCGGCAGTAATAATTAATGGATGATTGTGGTCCTTTTCAAATCTTGTAACAACCCATTTTCCTGACTTTTCCATTTTAACTAAGATAGTTGCTTTGCAACCTTCTCGCGCACTTGGCCGTGGCTTTTTATCTGTTCCATTTCTACTTCTCTGATTGGGAGAAAAACCCTGTTTATTACATCCTAGTCTACGAGCAAGGGTCCTCCCATCAATGCCTGATCGACGACGTTGCATAATGCGAACAACAAATCCTACACGTCGGGCATACTCTACATAAAACCTCCTGGCAGCATCTTCAGACTCGAATTCCATACCCACATATGGTTCTAGAACTGCATCCCCTTGCAATGCAGTGGTTTTTTCTTCAATGGAGTAGTCAAAACCTTCAGCTTCCTTGTCCAAATCCACTGTCATATAATCATGAGACAAGATGAGCCAAAGATGCTATTTATATCATTTTTCTTAAAAAATAACCAAAAAGATAGCCCAAACTATCTTTGTAATAACATAAATCAAGTTCTTAATATCAACATGATGTGATTCATGTAAACACTACTTGACATGCAACAATCTAATTAGGTATAACAATAAAAAGTAGATGATACTTTTAACTAAAATATTAAGCGGCGTCTAGCACAATACCAGATCTCGACATGAAATTCACTTGATCTTTAACCTAAGTGAGAGAAAAGAAAATATAAAGAAGCATATAACACATAATACAATTCCAATCAGAATATTGTATACGCTTTAATATGACATGTTTAAATCACCAACAGTTTCCTAGGGTTCCAAGGCTGGCTGTGGAGGTTAAGAAGTTTCTAATAACTATAGGGAAGAGGAAGGGTATGAATACCAGCTATGAGAAAAGAAAGGTACACAGACTGATATCTCTGGGCAAAATCATCACTAATGTTGACTAACAGACCAATTTTATTTTTCAAGACCAACTTTTGCCATTTACTCAGATTTATTCCTCCTATCCATCTGATATCATTGTCTATCAATAGGATACAACGATCAAGAAGTTTTTTTTAGAAAAAGTAAATAAATTGCGTTAATAAAAAACTAGAATTTACATGGAATATACAAAATGAAACATCAAGTAAAATTTAAGACTATTAAAGTTCATTAAGACACAACATGTGTAACATGTTACAACCATGGCAACTCACTAGGAGTCACTAGAGGGACCAATTTAATTTCAAAAGTGGAGAAAGTGAAGCCTTTTTCTCTAGGTATAAGCAGCTCCCTGATACGTCTAATATTGCATTCACAGAGCTGAACTTGCCCTTGAAAACCTTCGGTTCCTCTCCCACCAAGTACCATAAACTGTGCTACTAAGAACCAAGCTACACAACAATCTCTCATCTTTATGAACTATACAAACGGAACATAGCTATTGGATTATTCCCAACAAGCCTTTGATTTGCAGATCTAGGTTACAAAGGCCAATAGCATCTCTCCAAACCCTATATGAATAAGGACAATTAAATAGAAGATGTGCATTGGTTCCTTGATCAGACAAACATAACATACAATTCAGATTAATGGTGCCTCTTGTTTTGTCAATGGTATTGAGTCTTTCTTTAATTGCAAACTACAAAGTAAATGAGAATCTTGGGACAAGAAGTTTGTTCCACACAAGAGAATACCAAGTCACAGTCATTTGCCCGGTTGCTAATCATATCCATACAAGATTTGTTTGTAAATAAGCCAGAAGGATGCTTGAGCCAAATTAACTTATCCTCCATTTGCAGGTCTGGACGAATTCGGGGGAAGCAACCTTAACAGAATTGCACACCTTTATTGTCCCAATAAATGGTTGGATGAGGTCCCTTAACTTTAGCATTTGAATCTAGCACCATGATGCATCTGTTCTTTGTTTAATTATCCACAAGCTGGACTCTCTTATATAGTATTTATGAAGCCATTTCAATCAAAAGGATTCTTTATAATTTATTACTTTACAGAACCTCTTGATCATCATAACCTTGTTTACCAACTTTGCAGTTTTAATTCTCAAACCTCCTTCCCCCTTAGGCATGCAAAGGTCATTTCATCTTACATTCACAAACAACCTTAGAGGATTCATTCAGTCCAAAGAAAATTCTTGAGAAGTTTGTCAATTTCCTTACAAAGCTCCATAGGAAATGCAATGTCAGAGGACCAATAGATGGATAAGTTACTAAACACTAAAAAAATTAATTGTAACCTGCCAGCAAAAGATAAGCACTTAAATGTCCAGGCCCTAATTCTTTTTTTGATCACATCCAATAACCCTTCACTATCTAAATAAGAGAGCTTCACTGAGGATATTGGAATACCTAGGTAGGTGAATTGTGGAGATTTGAGTGATAGACCTGAGATGGATGATAACAATTGGCTGAGTTCAAGGCATCCACTGACGTGATAATATAGCTCTTGTCCCTGTTAATATGAAGCCCAGAACAGGCACTTAATTCCTTCAAAGATCTCATTAAGCAAGCTACTGAGGCTTTGTCAGCCTTACAAAATAATAACAAATCATCAACAAAAGCAAGATGGGTGATGTCCACCCTATTACACTTCATATGATACTTAAAGCCACAATCAACAAGCACTTTTGTCTGAATATGTGCACTTAAGTACCTTAATGCATATGGTAAAAAGATAAATAGAGAGAGGATCACCTTGCCTTAGCCCTCTAGAACACTTGATAATTTTACTAGCTTCCCTATTTATCAAAACATTGAATGAAGTAATAGTTCTAATCAGAAAATTGGTGATTTGCAAAATATTTGGGCTTCCTATAGGCTTAATGGGAAGAACTACCTTAAATGGTCTCAATTTTTCCGCACATATCTCAAGGGAAAAGGGAAGCTTAGTCACCGTTTTGGAACAAAGCCAACAAAAGATAACCCAATGTTTGAAGCATGGGATGAGGAGGATTCTATGATAATGTCCTAGCTATGGGATTCCATGGATCCCATGATCAGTGACACGTGTATCTTTTGGTTACTACAAAGGAGATTTGAGATCACATTCGTCGCACATACTCGAAGGCTTGTGATGCTGTTCAAGTATACGAGATTAAGGTTAAAACTGCAGCTACTAAGCAAGGAGATAAATCTGTCACTGAGTATGCAAACTTGCTGCAGAATCTGTGGCAAGAACTTGACCATTACCGAGTTTTTGAGATAAAATGCCCTGAGGATACTGCCATCTTGAAGAACTTCATTGGAAAGACCATGTCTATGATTTTTTGGCCAGATTGAATCCTGAATTCGATCAGGTTAGGGTCTAGATCCTTGGCAAAGAGGACACACCATCTCTAGAAGAGACAATTTCATTGATTCGAGCAGAAGAAAGCCGAATGAGTGTTATGCTTGAACCACAAACCATAGAAGGGTTAGCCTTAGTAGCAAAAACAGATCATCAATTGAAAGGAAGTAGTTATCTGTCCAAAAATCTTGGTAGAGAAAACCAGGAAAAGGAGAATAAGGACAATCTCTGGTGCACATATTGCAAGAAATCGAGGCACACAAAGGAAACTTGTTGGAAACTACATAGTAAGTCACCAAGCCAAGAACGGGCAAACCGTGGGGGACAGCAGAGGTCTTAAGCTCATATGGCAAAACATCCTAAAATTGAGGAAAATTCAACAACAAGAATAGTGAAGAAATTGAAAAGCTGAGAAGCTTGTTGGGGTCTATCGAACAACCTTTTAAAACTTGCTCTTTGGCTATTTCGGATAAACCTCTATTTCCTTTTTGCATGACTACCTTAGAAATTTCTTATACTAACTCTTGGATAATAGACTCCAATGCCACAGACCATATGACACTCACATCTCAATTCTTCCACACATATACCCCATGCCCAAGTGATAGAAAGATTGTAGTAGCCAATGGCTCTTTAGCTACTATTGCAGGGTTCAGAGCTGTACACATCACACCTACCCTTATTCTTATAAAAGTCCACCATATACCAAAACTTTCAGCTAGCCTTCTTCCCATTCAAAAACTTACCCAGGATCTTAAATGTTATGCTACTTTCTTTCCCTCTTATTGTGTTTTTTAAGATCAGGTCTCGGGGAGGAGGATTGGACTTGCTAAGGAACAAAGCAGTCTTTACTACCTTGAATTTCCTAAAAAAATTTGAAGCAACTTGTCTTTGTCATTTCTTAGTTCCTCAAATAAAGATACCATTTGGCTATATCACCTGCGCCTAGGTCATCCATCTTTTAAGGTTTTAAAGGTCATGTTCCCTCGTTTGTTCCAAGAATTAGATATTTATTAATTTCATTGTGATGTTTGCGAATTGGCACAACATACTTAGGTATCTTTTCCTATTAGCAATAAAAGTTCTCATCCTTTTCATTTGATTCATAGTGACATATGGAGTCCCTCTACTACACCTAAAGTTTCTGGGGCTCGTTGGTTTGTATCCTTAATTGATGATTGCACTCGGGTTACATGGCTGTTTCTTCTTAAACAAAAATTTGATGTTAGTCTTGTTATACCTAATTTCCACTCAATGATTCAAAACCAATTTGGGGTCAAAATAAAAAGCTTTCATATAGACAATGCTAAAGACTACTTCAACCAAAATTTTGTCATCCTTCTTTCAATCACAGGGCATTATACATGACTCATCGTGTGTTAACACACCTCAGCAAAATGAGGTAGTTGAAAGGAAAAATGGACACTTACACAACACCACTTGAGTCTTACTCTTTCAAGGGAATGTCCCTCAATCCTAATAGGGAGAGGCAGTTCTTACTGCCACATATGTGATAAATAGACTTCCCCCACTTGTGTTAGACAACAAAAGTCCCATAGACATTCTCAATATTTTCTATCCACACTTCAAAACATCACATGGCCATACACCTAGGGTATTTGGGTGCACTGTCTTTGTTCATGTCCATAGCCAACACAGAGACAAACTAGGCCCCCGAGCCATCAAATGTGTTTTCCTTAGTTACTCACCTACTCAAAAGGGATACAAGTGTTACAATCCGTCATCTAGAAAATTTATATCTCTACAGATGTCACCTTCACAAAAAATACACCTTTTTTCTCCAATTCCTCCCATCTGGGGGAGATTTCACTGATAGAAGATAGCAATTGTGAGTCCTTCGAACCACTTAAAACGCTTGACCTTCCTTCTCCTCCAGCTCGTATTGTTGAAACAACCAAGCCTTCTGAACCAATTACATCTGAGTTTCCCAATAATACTACTGAACCCGAGTCATCTTGTGTCCCAGCTAGTGTTACTCAAGTGTATTCAAGGAGAAAGGTCATTCCAGAACTCACACAGGTCCAAGAATCCAACTCAGACTCTGGAAATGAAATCATGGTAAGATCTAACTCACCTTTACATACTCAATTGTTTGAACTCATTGTTGTTAGGAAAGATATAAGAGAATGCACTAAGCGACCACTCTATCCTTTATCTCACTATGTCTCTCTTAACTGCCTATCACCAACCTACCAAAAATTCATAGTGAGTTTAAACACCATTACTATCCCTAACACAGTTTTTGAGGCATTGTCAAAAAGGGAATGGAGGGATGCTATGAGGGAGGAGATAAGTGCATTAGAAAAGAACAGAACATGGAAATTGTTGATAAACCGAAAGGGAAAAGCATTGTTGACTGTAAGTGGATTTTGGGTCTCTTGAGAGATATAAAGCTAGATTAATAGCAAAAGGGTACACTCAAACTTACGGGACTGACCATCAGGAGACTTTTGCTCCAGTTGCAAAAATGAATACCCTGAGAATTCTATTATCATTAGTTGCCCACTTTAACTGGCATCTCTTACAATATGATGTTAAGAATGCATTACTCCATTGAGACTTAGATGAAGAAATCTACATGAACATTCCACCAAGATTTGAGGGGGACGTCGGCAACAAAGTATGCAAATTAAGGAAGGCCCTTTATGGGTTAAAACAATCTCCTAGGGCATGGTGTGGGAGATTTTCAAAAGTCATAAGGGAGTCTAGCTATAGACAAAGCCAAGGTGACCACACTTTTTTCATTAAACATTCAGCTACAGGGGGAATTACTGCTCTTTTAGTATAGTAAAAGAGTTTGAGATAAAGGAAGTGGGGAAACTAAAGTACTTCCTCGATATTGAGGTCGCATATTCCACAAAAGGATAGACATTTCATTAAAGAACAATTGGAAGAAGCGTTAGTATGTATGTCTTATGTTCCATCAGAACATCAAGTAGCTGATATTCTAACGAAGGGGGCCAAACAGTTCAAGTTTCCATGATCTTGTATTCAAGCTAGGAATGGAAGATATTTATTCCTCAGCTTGAGGGGGAGTGTTGAGATATACATTGGCTGTAAATAGATTAGAAGAATTAAGTTTAAAATCCCTTGATTTACGGGATTTAGTTAGATAGTCTATCTGATCTAGTTTCCTATTTTATCTCTTGTAATTCCCTATATAATGTTGTTCACTATCTATTCAAAAGATAGAGAATATAAAAGTATTCTTTTCCATGGGAATGATCTAAACAAAGATTGTTATTGAAATGAGCTATCCTTGAAATGAATTTTTGGAGCCATAACAAGTTGAATAAAGCCCTTTCCATTTTTTAATAACCATTGACCCTCTTGATTATTGGACCATGTAAAAAATCTTCCATTATGTCTAAGATCAATAACTTCCAAATTATAAAGACAAGTTCTAAATTCCCCACAAGGTTTCCTATAGCATCTTTCGCCTGTGTACAATTAAAGTCACCAATGATGAGCCAAGGATTATTCACTATATTCTTGTATTGTACCAAATCATTCCACAATGCAGCTCTTTAGAATAAAAAATTGGATGCATACACAAAAGTGAACCAAGCTTTTTCCGTACCTTAAATTTCAGCTAAAAGATGAACACATCAAAACACCAAAACTTTATCCGGATTATATGCTATGATAACCCTTCCTATATGGTGCCTATCATAGTTAGTAATGAGCTTCTAATGAGCCTTGAATAGTTAGACATTTCTCCCTCTTCAATTTTGTTTCCAAAAGACCAAATAAATTTAGTTTTATTGCCTTGATATAATCAGCTACCACTACTTATTTTTGGGATCATTAAAAACCCTAGCATTCTAAGAAGCACGGACATGGCAAAATGGAGCCGTGTCCGTGTGTTCGACACATGTCCGACACGAACATACACCGGATACGTGGTGGACACGTGTCGAACACGTGTCCTTACGTGTTGGTATCAAAAAAAAAAATTATTGGCTCGGACACGTCTGGACATGGCTGAGACGGCTCAGACCCAATTGGGAAGCTGCTTACTTACAAGGCTTTAGGAAATTTCATTTTCCTACACTAAATCTATGACACACTGGTTCAAGAAAAGGGGCCCAATTGGCCAATTGGAAGTCTTGAAACACATCAATCAATATATATCATATTATGAATTATGAATTTTTTTTTCTTAATTCTAAATTTTATAATATATATATATGTCGTGTTCGTGTCCACCAAATTTTAGAAGTTGGTGTGTCCCCATGTCCGTGTTCGTGTCCGTGTCCGTGTCCGTGTCCGTGCTTCTTAGCTAGCATTCCATGCAAACACTGTCACTAGTTCTTAAAGGATTCGTTGGCTCTGTAGCTTTTCTCCTAGGTTTCTTTCTTTTAATAAATATAAAAGCTCCTTGAGTAGCATCATATGATGTTAGGATGTTGCTCCAATTAATCAGTGCCTTGAATTAAAAAATCATCAATAGGCTACATCGGATTATTCACTTGGCATTGAACAGGACAAGGAGTAGGCATATTATTTGAGCTAGGAACTTCCATCTTTTGATTAAAGTCTTCAATACTAAGGCTCGAGGAAGTATGAACCATACATAAATCCTCAGAAACATCTATTATAGAACCTATGGATTAAACATTTTCCAATTGTATCAATTCATCATAAAAATCAATTTTGAACAACTTAGCTATTGGTAGCCATTTCTTTTCTTGATAGCCAGAGATGGCCTCCACTAGTAAGGAACTTTAATGGTGTCCTCCACCAACTTATCCTCTGCTTTCAATCTCATCAATGGAAACTCTTCAAGTAGGTTACAATCCATGTCAACACTGATGCAGATTCTTGCATATCCTATTTGTTTTCTTGATGAAGTTACTCCGTCCATGCATAATGGATTGCGTATAAAGCTTGCAAGGAGACTTAGCCCACTAGTGCACCAATATTCCAATGAGATTTGATGAAAATTAACCCATAATGAAACATATATATGCTTGACAACTTTAAGTTTAATGTCAGGTTTCCACACTGGCAAACCATTCAAGTGTCATAGTCCCTCTTCTATCACTTTAAAAGCCTATTCCTTAGAGTTGAACATGAAAAGGAAGAGATGATCCTCACTCCTCTTGCAATCCTCTAAGCTTCCAATGCTTCAAAGCCCAAGTTTCATTACTAAGAAGGCAAGCTTTTTTCCAGGAAAGAAACCGACTAGTGTAGGCTCCCATGAACTTGCACCATGCATTAAGACATCAATAGGAGGAGAAACAATACCTAAACCATCCTTAATGGCCAGGGGAATGTGCTGGAGAAAAGTGCAAGATGCGTCACCACGCACTTGTTTCTAGTTGAGAGGTTTCAATGAAAAAGATGAGGAAGCTGGTGGTTCCAAAACTTGTGCAGGTTGGTGCGATGGAGAGGGAGCTAGGGGATGGAATGAGGGGAGTTTTTGGGATTGTGTGGGATGGGGAGAGACAAAGGGTGATGGGGAAAAATCTGCTGGGGTTATGGGGGAGGGCAATAGCCTGCACAAGAGCTAGAGAACTAATAGCCATTCAAGGAAAAGGATCAAGCAGGCTGGTGCAGGAAAAAAGTAGAAAGACAAGTAGGGATGGCAATGCGTCGGGTCGACCGAGATTGGGACTGCCTGGTTCGAGCCCAGTCTAACTTTCTTTCTTTTAAAAAGAATCAAAACGACATCATTTTATCATTTCCTGTAGAACCTCGGGCTGGCCTAGCCCAAATTGTTCCATTGACTTCAGGTCAGGCCGAGCCCAATTGTCATCTCTAAAGACAACTTACTATAAACAGTATTAACAAGAGCAGGTATTAAAGACAAGACCTTCAATCCCCTAAATACGCTTTAGGACTTAGAGAGAGAGAGGGGGAATGAAAGGCTAGCAAAAACAAGGTCGGAAGTGGAACAAGGAAAGCAAAGAAAAGCTAGAGTTCACATAAGGATTGAGCTGGAAAAAGATGGACAGCAAAGAAACAGGAGCAAAACTGGTTGAGGGGAGTAAAAGTAGATGAAATGAAGAGGAATATGGGCAGGAAAATGTAGAAGAAAATGGGTAGAGAAATAGGGTTGGAAATGGAGTAAAGAAAGGTTAAAAAAAAAAACTGAACTTACACAAGGTTTGTGCTGGAAAAGAATGGACAGGACTGAAATAAGAGCAAGCAGACTGAGGGAAATAAAGATGGATGAAATTTTGGAGAAAATGGGCAGGGAAATGAAGAGGAAAATGGGCATAAAGATGAACACATGTTAGGTATCACAAAGGAGGAAGGTTAGAGAGAAGTTAAGAGTCTCCCACTAACATTTTAGTTAGATATCACAACTATCAAGTTGAAAAAGATAAAAACTATTTTATCGAATGTGTGTTGTGATTTCTTTGATGAGTACATACAGAATATCTAACTAACAACATAAATAACATAGGAGCCCAAAAGGAAGAAACATTACTGTGCCAATGTGATGCAGATAAAATTTTCGAGACATAGAAATCATGTGCCAAAAGTATGGAAATTGGCAGTTTACTTTTCTGGAACTTATATTGGGGCCAAAGTTATTGCTAATAAAAGCTTTATAAATTGATTTCAAATTCATCCAGCAAAACAATTTCTTCAATAAAAGGAAAAGGTAAAGAAGAATTATTATTTTCTTTAATTTAAATGAACTGTATTATTCCTATTAGTTTAGCTATAACATCTAAGCTGTAAGATTTACCAACTTGGATTCAACAGAAATACCTGTAACACAAACTGTTAAAACTTAACATTCAACAAAAATGTCGAGTATTCATTTGATGTCTACAGAACATACTCAGAAAACATCATATCAACATTATGTTATAGCTAGTTAGCCAAATAATTTTTTCCGTCCCAAATAATTTATTAGCATCGGCCAATTAGTTGCAAGATCAAATTAACTCATCTGCAAAAGAACTAAATTCCCTACACAGGTACCAAGAATTGAGGGTTTTCACTTCAACACAAATACACAGAATTATTCAACTTCTACCTCACACAGTAATACCAAATCAATGGAACTCGAAAACTTTGTCAGGATCATTATTTTTGTAAAAGAAGAAGAAATAACACAGAGAGTTCACGTCCGAGAAGGTAAATTACGAGGAAATGAAGGAGGATGATGATTTATCAGGGACAGAGTGGGAAGCAAAACAAACTGAAACCGTTTGTAAAAGAAGTGATTTGGAACTTACTCGAATCAATCAAACAGGCGGCTTAGACATGCACGAGTGACCGATCTTTGCGTGGTTGCGGGAGTCCTGGAGCTCCTGTACGTATCTATTCGTGTCTCTCTATTTCGAACCAGAAGCCTTTCCACCGTTGGATCAACACGATTATGGGTTATCATCTCAGATCGGCTTTGGAGTTCATTGACATCTTCTTGTGCGTGATTTCTCTGACCCTAAATGTGGGCCTCCTCCTTACTTTTTTATTTTGAACTTGCTGTCAGTATCAGCTTTCCTTGTTATGATAAAATATTAAAGATAAAATTAAAGACACCGATGGCTATTTAGTTTAGGTAATTTACATATTTTTTATTTTTATTTTTAAATATTTGTCTTAAAAATTAATAGTAAAAGACACATTACATAGACTTCCCAAAAAATAAACGCGCCAATTAAATAATCAAAGGATGATCTAATTAAACTCTTAAGTACATGTTAGAATTAATTAAATCATATTCAAATTAAAATTAAAATTGATTTTAAGTATATTAAAACTATTAATTTGAATCGAGTTTAATTAGTTCGAGCTCAAAAGTTAAACTGAATCGTCATATCAAAAATATTTGATTGGTCGTCTGCTCTGTCATTATTGTTTTTAATGAAAATCTAAGGGGGTGCTTGGTTAAGAGGTATGGGAATAAATCAATGGGAATGAAATGAATGGTAATGGTTGGTTGGTTATTATGATTGATTGAATAGTTTTTTCATACCCAAGTTTAAGGTAATGGTCCATACCCTCCATGTATGGGAGGAATGGGTTTGATTCCTACCAACACTAATTTTTTAATTTTTAATTAAATATTTTTAATTAAATATAATTAAAATGTAATTAATTAAAATATATTTAATTA
>JAOTBA010000004.1:14650305-14660768 GCA_025629845.1 Erythroxylum squamatum | reverse complement strand
ATATATATATATATATATATATTATAAAATTTAGAATTAAGAAAAAAATTCAGAATTCATAATATGATATATATTGATTGATATGTTTCAAGACTTCCAATATCTTGATAGTTCATATATATTTTGTACTTTATAAGCCTCTCTTAAAAAACATGGAGCATATATATGCACTCTTTGTGGGTGTCCGTGTCAGACACGTGACACGGCTCCATTTTGCCGTGTCTGTGCTTCTTAGACCAAAACACAACCTAATATCAAACTGATTTGTGAGAGGGACCAATCAGATAAAGTATGCAATATGAGAAACTTGTTATCCAATCCTGTCATTGAGAGCAGTGTTGAATTCTTCTCATGTCTCTCTGCAGTCTGGACTTTTAAAGTTAATTTTGGAACTTTATCCTTCCTGTTCTATTGTTTAGGTGAATGATCTTGGAAATTACATCCTGGTATAAAATTTGAACTCTCAATCTTGAAAATATTGGAAAGAAACTAGGAAAAGTACTTAGTGTTGTGTTTTTAATGATTTTTTCTTCTCATTACATTCTGATGTATTATGACTTTCAGGAATGAGCATGTGCACCGTCTAACCTATATACGAGAAATATGCTTATATTCTTAAAAAACTTGGCCTACATTGACTTTCTTTAACTCTGATGTGCATATCTCTAATGTGCAAGTTTTTAATATGTGCCAGCTTGTCTGCTATGGAGTATACTGAATCAGTTGCAAGCCTCATCAACTCTACATCCTCTAAGATAGAGCAACTTCAGAAAGCATTTGCTGAACTTGAAAGTCATCGGGCTGTAACACTCAACTTGAAATGGAAAGAAATTGAGGAACATTTTCATTGTCTTGAGAGGTCATTGAAGAGGCGCTTTCATGAACTGGAAGACCAAGAAAAGGAGTATGAAAGAAAAACAAGAAAGGCTCAAGAAATGTTGAAAAAATGTGAAGTTTCTGTTATGGCCAAGGAACAAGATTCATTGGAGAGACTCCAAGAGAAAAGAGATGCTGCTATGTTGGCAATTGCTATTGCTGAAAACAAGCATAGGAAGGTATCATCTGTCAAATCTGTTGATGTCACCAATGATGACCACAGTGAGTCGCCAACCATTGAATACCGAACAACTGATGCCATGGTGCGCCAAAGTAACTTGGAAGAGATCAAAGATTCTCCTGTAAATACAAACATGGAAGTGGTTTCTTACCCCCAGTTGCTTGCACTGTGTAAAGAGATGGACTCTGAAGGGCTGCACAAGTTTATATCAGATAACCGTAAAAACCTTGCTGTTCTAAAGGAGGAGATTCCATTTGCTCTAAAGACTGCTTCTAAACCTGCTGAATTGGTTTTGAACTCTTTAGACCACTTCTATCGGGTTGATGTACCAAATATTGATGGAAAGAAAGATTCTAACCTTTTGGGGCTTCGTCGAACCTGTATCATGTTGATGGAGTGCCTCAGCATTGTACTAACATATGAAGATTTAGTTTCAGTATCTGATGTCATCTCAGCAGATGTTAAGAAGCGAGCAAAGGCTATCGCAGAAGAATGGAAGCCAAAATTGGATGCTTTAGATGTGGATGCAAGCAATGGGAACTCCTTGGAGGCACATGCATTTTTACAACTCTTAGCCACTTTTGGAATTGCTTCCGATTTCAACGAAGAAGAACTATCCAGGCTAATTCCAATGGTTTCACGTCGTCGTCAAGCAGCTGAGCTTTGTCGATTCCTTGGGCTATCAGATAAAATGTCAGGTTGAGATTCATTTACTTATGGGATGAAGATATTTGAATACTTGAACTTGAAGTATCTATGCTGGAAGCGCTTTATTCTGGATGTCTCTCTTATCTCCTTTTTCATTGATGCTTCAGGTGTAATTAAATTACTGGTCAACAGTGGAAGGCAAATTGATGCTGTTAACTTGGCTTTTGCTTTTGAGTTGACTGAGCAGTTCCTACCTGTACCGTTACTGAAATCATACTTGGAGGCCAGAAAATTTTCTTCACTTGTCAAGTCTGGAAATACATCTCCTGTGACTCTACAGGTTTGTATTCTTGCTCAACTACTATGAGTTGAAGAAGTATTTGAACTTCTGTGATCTCTACTTTGCAAGTATTTCCTTGCCTCTTGGCCATATGGAAACGAGTTGCTTTTTCCCTAACATTATTCCTACTTAAATCATTTAAAGGGGCCCACTTAGAACGTTCATGATGAGTTACTGCTTCTAAAGCATAGGATACTGGAAGTTCAGTGGAAGGAAGAAAATGCATTGAATATAGTGGCATTCACGTACAGTTGAAGCTAAGTACCCAGTTCATAGATCCTAACGTGCAGTTTTTTGCACGTGCATCTTTACGTGCTTGGTACACTGGTCAAGATGCAGGGGCATATTTGAATTAATAATTTATGTTTTCTTAATTATTTAATCTTCGCAAGGTTTTTGTACTTTAGTTTTCCTTTTCAATAAGAAACTTAAGACCAAAACCATGTCGTTTTGAGAAGTGAAACCAAAATGACGTTATATTGGGGCAGTTGACCAGGCTGTGTGACTCGAGTCTGACATGGTTTAGTGTAGGATTCGGACTGCCTACTAGGGTTGAGCTGGGCGGCAGGCCTGGGCCAACCCATTGCCCAACCTATTTCAATCACACTAAGGCTCACAAATACACGAAAAGATTAAAACGAGGATAAAGAGCGCGGCTAAACCCAAGCATAATGTAACCCTATGTCTAACTTTAATGATGTAGACAATCCTGAAAGTGCTCAAATTTTGGCCATGGGTTTTTGTGCTTCTTCTTAAGTTTGCAAGTGCTGGAAAACTGCTTGGTTTATTATAGAACAGATTTTCTAGATTTCCCAATGAAGTTCATGTATGCACTTTGTTGTCAACATCAGAAGTTGATATAAGATGGCGATTGGTGGTATTAAGTGTTGTTTGTGTAACTATTAGTACAGACCATTAATTTAGGACTCTGATAAAGACTTTTTTTTCAGAATGATATCAATGAACGAGAGCTGACAGCCCTTAAGGCCATGATCAAGTGCATTGAAGAGCATAAACTTGAGGAGCAATATCCGGTTGACCCACTCCATAAACGACTTCTTCGGCTGGAGAAGACGAAGGCAGACAAGAAAAGGGTAACTGAAACTGGTAAACCTCAGCCTAAAAGACCACGTGCTGGTGTAGGATGTCATCCCCGTGTCACGGGAACTGCTGACAAGACATTTTATCCAAGAGTTACTGATAAGTACCTGCAGTATGTGTATGACAGACCATATGTTTATCCCGCGCCTGCGGACAATCATGTTCCCCAGTTTATCAGTTCTGCTACTTACAGCTTCTCTCCCAGTTATGGCAGTTACTTTGGAAATGGCTACCAGTACCAAACCCCATATCTTCACTAGTTAGTTGAAAGGGCAACAAGTGACTCTCATTTAACCGTTAGGTCAACCCCTCAGTTCTTTAATGCTGTACGAATGAATGTAGTATTGAACACCCCAAAAAAAAAAAGTCCTATTAATTTTTAACCGAGTGCTCGAGAGATATTTGATCCTCTGATATATGCACTTTGTTTTCTGTGTACACGCAGTTATGTTGATTATTTCATGTTTTTGCGTTTTCTTCTGTCTTATTTTGTCGATAGAACTTAATTTGAAAGACGATTACGTGGTGAAAACTGGAGTCTATTTAACTGTAGGATTCAAACATATGAAATGTCTCTCTGGTCTATGCGCTTACTATAACAGGTGCCTTCTGCGTAAAAGCATATTTATATTCTCTAGTAATGTCCTTGGTGGTGTCATGATATCGGGGTTTTAGCTGCATTGATGAAGCGCTGAAATATATTTAAATGTGAGATATGTGAGAGTCAAAAAATTCTCATTTTTAGCAGTTTATCTCAAGATAAAATCGTTAAGGTGGGTTGTATTTCGGTCTGATTTGAGAGAAAAAGTGAACATACGTCTAACACAATTTTTTATACCTCATACTTGAGGTATCTTGGATTCAAATTGCTAACGTCAGTTCTTGAAGTTTTAGCTCTCACAAATTCAAGTTTTGTTTTACATGTTCACCTTTTTAATATGTACTGCCTTGGAATCTTTATAACATTTTTTTCAGTAAAAACTTTTATAACATAAGAACATAATTTTAGCAAACTTGAATTTTCTACAGAGACAATCAACTTTTCCATTTGACGAATTATAAATAACTTTACGGTATATTTTGTGATTGATCAACCTCCCCAAAACTTTCAATACAAGAATCATGAGACTTATTTATACGTGTACTGATCTTTGGTACCTAAAAGTATTTTGGCTAGTGGGTCTAAGAACTTTGTTGTTTTGACTCGCAGTTAGGGTGAAAGTTTCGATTTTTATCTCTTTTTAAGTTGGAATTTCTGCTTGCTTAGCTCGATTGGCTGAATTTTTCTAAAAGTTTGTGTCTTTCTCTTTAGATCACTTCTTGTAAGTGCTGACGCTCTTACCTAATTGTTTAAAGGAGTTTTTTTTTATAAATTTTGCTTTTGAAATTTAGGGTCTTTATATTTGCAAAGAAAGCTTAACTTGGATCCTTTGTTACATGATTGTTAGGTTTTTGGTTTGTGTGATTGTCATAAAGCTCTAGTAATTTGTCGGCACCACTTTTTTCTAGCTTGATTTGTTCCTTCTTGCCATAGTTTGTGTTTATTAGTTCTTGTCATTAGACTTTTCATTTAGAGTTGTTATAAAATCCCTTAGCTTATCACATGGCTTAGTTTTAATTGAGCTTAGAGTTATTGAGTTGAATGGGAGTTGTTGGTGTTTTAGGTACCTTGGCATTTACTTCTTCATAATTTTTTCTATCTGATTTGGGTTTAATATCCTTGTTAGTTCAACGCTTCATAATTGTTTCCATCTGATCTTAAGCTCTTTTCGTTTATAATTTTTAATAGTTTGTTTGTTCTGTTTTAACTGTTCAATACTGGATTTTATCATTCTGTAGAATCCTAATTGCTAACAGTGGTTAAGATTTTGTACCTTTGAATTTTTGATTTGCTTGAGGTTATGTGTACTCGTGATTTTTAAACCCATTTATTGTGGTTCCCTCGTTAGAATTTATTAATAATTTGTGTTTCCTCCTCTTTCGCTTGTGTTGAGCATGGGATAGGAATGGTAGCTTTGACTACTGATGACAGAGCAAGGGTTAGTCCTTCAATGAATTTTGGCTCTAAGAGAAAAAAAAAGATATTGACAAATTATGGATAGGTTCTTGGAACATTAAAACCATTACATGGAAGTATTTGGAATTAGTGGAGATTTTAGATAAATATAAAATTCACATCTAGGAGACAAAGTAGACATTAGCTAAAGCGAAAGAAATTAATAGGTTCAAACTTTTGTACTTAGATGTCCTAGATGATAGAATGAGATATGTATCTTAGCTTTTAAGGGACTTATAAATCATGTTATAGGAGTGAAGAAGATTAATAATAGGATTATGTCTGTAAAGATTACGATGAAAAGTGATGTTCAATGCACCTCAAGTAGGTTTGGACAAATAACTTAAAAACAGATTTTACGAAGAGCTAGATGAGGTAATTCAACAAATCTCCCCTAACGAGATCGATATTCTAAGAGGAGACTTTAATGGTCGTAGGTATAGTTCATACTATATTTTTCTAAAAGTTTTAGTGTGTTTTCAAGTATTTCTTAGATGATTATTGTATGTATAGGCTTAGAATTATGCTAGTGTTAGTGTTTGATTATGTTCCAAGTGTTTGTACGGTTTAAAGCATGAATCCAATCTTAATTTTAAGTTCTTAAGATAGATGTGTTTGTGAGTGTCGGAAATCAGAAAATTGAACAATGAAGATGATGGAGGAAGCTTGAAGGAAGGCATGATCGTGCACAAGGAGCACAATCGTGACAGACGTGAGTGGAGCTGCATGGCTCTATATCACGAACATGCTCCCTTGATTCAGCTAATCGTGACAGAGAGTCATGCAGAGGTTATGATCATGATAGAGGTTTTTTAGGGATGAGTTTTTTTTCATGTTTTTAGGGTTCAGGGCTATTTTTGAAACTGAACAAAGTGGAGAACCTTAGACACAACCCTAGAACCTTAATGAACTATATAAGAACATGAAAAAAAAAACACAAAAAAAGAGGCAGCAACAACAAATCAAATTAGATCAAGTGTAGAGATCAAAGAAGAGCTTCAAGAAATTACAGCATTGCAGATTTAGGAGTCAAATAGTTTTATTCTTTTCTTTTTACTTTCTTCATTATCCTTGATGTGTAACTGGATTTTTATGATGTATAACATGTCTATGGATTTTTAATATAAATTAGGAATTATTCTAGAATTATTTTGTGACTTTATTTATTGTTGATTTTAATATATCTTTGGATATTTATGATAATTATGCATAAACTTGATAACAAATTGAGAGAGTGAGTCAAAAGTAATTAGAATTAGGTTGTACAACGAAACTTAGGAATTTACTAAACCGACAATTATCAAAATTAATGGTCAATCGAAGAGAGATCTTGGTTGTGAAATTAATTATCTAAGACATTGTTTCAAATTTAATTGAATAAGTTAGGAGTAGTTTGTGAATCGAGAGATTGCAAATTTATAATTATCAAATTCAATTAGGGTTAATTGATTAGATCTTATAAGAGAGTAATCAAAATCTTAGGAAATCTATGATCCAACATAAATTGAATAAATAAGATTAAAGGAATCAAAATAAGGATAGAATAGTTCATAAATATTAAACTTTGATCACAACCTAATTTTATTGGCAGCTCACTCGATATTTGATTATTTGTTTCGTTATTTATTTTTTTCAATTTCTTTTATTTAAATTTAATTCAAATCAATTTTGTATTACCTTAGGCAAAGTTAGATTCAAATTGTATAGGTTTTTTAAATCCTTATGGAAACGATAACTTTAATAATACAAAATACGATTTGTATATTTGTGGGTATTGAGAGTTTTATTATATATAAAACTTACTCAACAAGTTTTTGATGTTGTTGTCAAGGATTTTCGCATTGGGACGATTTTAATTCTTTTGATTTAAGGAATTTTCGTCATTCTTATGTGCTTGCAATTGCATGAACATAAAAATTACTTAGAGTTCGAGCAAGGTTGAAGAAGCTCCAACTCTTGACATCACAAGGCAAGAAAGAGAAATTCGAACAGCGAAATGCCCATAAGAGATAGAAAGAATGATGGAAAAAGAATTCAATCACGGAGACCAACAAAGAACCCTTATGGATTTCACAAGGTCAGGGTTTAATGCGGTACAACAAAGAATCACTTAACGACCAGTGCAAGCAACTTCATTCAAGATCAAACCATTATTGCTGAATATGTTGCAAACTAACTTGTAGTTTTATGGGGGCTAATAAAGATCTGAATGCTCATTTAGTGAACTTCTTAGAAATATGTAATACATTCTAATATATCGGAAGATGTTATTAAAATGAGGCTTTGTCCCTTTACACTCAGAGATAGAACCAAAGCGTGCTACCATTCACTTAACCCAACCAGCATCACGACATATAAGCATTTGGTACAAGTTTTTCTAGACCAATACTTCCCTCTCATGAAGACAATGACTTATCAAAGAAATCATGAATTTTCAACAAAATGAGGGGTAGTTTTTATACAAAACATGGGAGCATTACAAGGATTTCCAAAAGACATGTCCTCATCACAACTTGTCAAGGGAATTCTTATTGTAAAATTTTTATAACGAAGTTAATCCACCCATGAGGGCACCATAGATGCAAATATTGGACGGTCCTTAATGTGACAAAATAATTGAGGAAGTAGAAGATTTGCTAGAGGAGATGACAAATAATAACTCTCTTTGGACATCAGATTGAAGCAAATAGCAGTCAACCTTCTAGGATCAAAAGATAATGATAGTTATTAATTCAGTGACATCACTACAAGCTTAAACTGTTAATTTAACAAAGCATCCAAATAGCCTGAAAGCCTCCTCTTCAACTCTACTTAAAGCAATTTAACAAGGCGCAAGTTATGTAGGCAAGATAATCATGTTACGACTGATTGCTTCTTAATGCTAAACAACGATATGGAACAACTCAATTACATAGGCGACCAGTTTGGTCAGGAGGGAACAATCCTTATTCTAACACCTATAATCTTAGGTGGAGGAACTATCTAAAATTTTCTTGATCTAACAATGCAGGAATTCAGTTAAGGAATCAAGGCCCATCGAAATTTCAACATGATAAATCCGATATAATAGATTCCAAGATGGACAAATTTATGACTTCTAAATTTACGAGTTTAAAAGAGAAGTTCGAGCAAGTAGTTAAGAACCATGTCTCTTCTATTAACAATCTGAAAGTTCAAGTGAGTTTGTGAATGTACTATATAAGAAGTGTGGGACTCTCCTAAGTAATATTGGAGGAAATCAAAGGGAGCGAATCAAGGTGATCACACTTAAACGTGGGAAAGAGCTCAAAGAATCAACAGAAAAACAAGTTGAAACCCACCTTATAGAGGACCAAGAAAAGCAAAAAAAAGATAAAGGAAAAAATGAGGACCCTCCCTATGTTGCTCCTCCACCATACCCACCTTGAAACCCACCTTATAGAGGACCAAGAAAAGCAAAAAAAAAGATAAAGGAAAGAATGAGGACCCTCCCTATGTTGCTCCTCCACCATACCCACCTTCTTACTGTCGCGATGCCTTGCATCAAGATCAGCTACTTCAATTTTTCCAAAGAGTAGTTCAGTGAAAAGATGCAGTCTCCAAGACATATATGTTGTGTATAATCTACTGAAGGGAAATAAGATGAACCTCCTAGCAATGATCCTATGATTTATGGTGGATAAGGGAAGTGATAAGAATATCGTTGGTGGTCTACCATATAGGATGCTACTCTCCAAGATTTTTGCTCATTATGAAGTGTCTTTTGATATTGGTATGAACCTGCAAAGTTTCATTCATATATTTCCTATCAATTCGGATATAAGTTGAAAGATTATGTATGAGTATAGAAGAAAATAGAAAGAGTAGCAGACGTCTTCGGTCCTGCTCCACAGAAATCAGCCCCTGTCACACTTTATAATACAAATGATCTGATCCTTCAACAATCGAGGGACATGTAATACAATCAAGATCAAATGCGTGAACAGATAATAAGGATGCAAGACCAATTCAATGACATGCAACTCCTTCGCACTATTATCTTACATGATTAACATACACTAGTTATTTTTTCGGATATACTGACAATTTGTTTTAATGCCTAATTTTTACTCTTACATGTTTATGCATTTTTTTCTTATATCTTAATTGCTTATCTCTTTTTGATAATGACAAAGGAGGAGAGTAGAGAGAGTATATACTTCACTAAAATACTTTGTTTATGCTATTATTTCTAATGATATATTTCTGAAACTTTTACCTTAAAATTCTCTTATTACGATATCATATAGGATAGACTCATACTATTTATTAGTAGTAAGAAGCTCCTACTAAATCACGGTTATTAGTAAGAACTTATAAATTACAGGTATCTATCGAAACCCCTCTAAATCATTTGAATTTTTAAATGAAAGGAGCTAGTTAAGATTCAAAATAAAATGAGCCTGTTAACGTTCAGAACGAAAGGAGCCTGTTAACGTTCAAGACTAAAGGAGCCTTTTAACATTCAAGACGAAAAGAGCCTATAAAAATTTAAAACAAAAGAAACCTCTTGAAATATTAAAACAGAAGGAGCCTATTCTAAAAGTGAAGGAGCCTCTTGCAAATTAAACACAAAAACTATAATGAGAAATTTTAAAAGTTAAGAGAGAAAAAGTGATACAATCAATTTATATTAGTTCAACATATATCGAAGCCAACGTCCAATTCCCAAGTATCCAACTTGATTATTTCACTATAAAACTCCAAGTACTAAATTTTGACGAGCCTCTCCAAGCTCACAAGTATATATTTTTCAAGGTTCTTCAACCTTCCACACTCGTAGTGTTTAACAAGCCTCTATAAGCTCTAAAAAAATGTATATAGGGTTTACTCATTGTAAGCTTCAAGGAATAGTAATCTCTCTTGATAGAGTATTTTCACTTTCTAAGGCACAAGGAGTTTGATAAAAATATGACTTTCGAGAATATTGATGTTGCTGAAGTATTTCAAAAATCTAACATCTTCGCAAATGCAGTAGCTTTTCCTTAAATAGACATTTTCTTTAGCTAGTCCTTAAATAGCTTTTCCTTAAAGAAATGAAATGTATTGGAAGAAGTTTTTCGTTTGAATTGATGAATTTCAAATATAAATTGTTGCAATTTATTAATAAGCAAATTTTGGGATAAAAAGAGATATGCTTGTGGCGAATGATAAAATGTTTTCGAATATGAAGGATCATATCGATTGAGGTTTGAGTAAGGGATGAATTTCAAATTGGAAATTGAAATTACTTTGAACGATGT
>JAOTBA010000004.1:14593422-14606274 GCA_025629845.1 Erythroxylum squamatum | reverse complement strand
AAGTGTATAAATTTAATCAAGGACTTATCATATTAGAATAATAAACAATAAACGTAATATGATAATAAAATCATTTGTCATGTTATTAATCAAAATTAATAATTTACAAAACTAAATTGTTCAATCTATTACATAACGATTGAGTCATAGGCATAATTCCAACATGCTTCTTAGCCATACGAGGATATAGAAAACCCTTTCGGACCTGTCCAATCATGACAACTTATGATGCTAAGCTGTTGGTTTTACATGTGGTAATCAAATACAATCTATATAATAGGAATATGCATCTATGCGACTTTATGCATGTATATAGCTTCAAGTACGTATGAACCTGTGAGCACTCCATTGGGAAAAAAAGCCCAGAAGGAGTAGAGTTTGTCCTTCTTCAGAAATGAGCCTTCCAACCGTCATATCAATACAACGGAAAACTATAGTTAATGACTAAATTTGTAAACTTTATGAATGCAATAAATGAGGAAATAAAAGTTGTCTGACTCTGTTGTCTTCAAAAGAAAGCTCAAGTTGAGTGATATCTTCCTGATCTTCAAGCGTTGGTTTGAGTGAAGGAAGAACATCCTCCTCCATCAACCGTGGCAGTGGCTTTGGTGGAGCTTTTGCTGCTGGTTTGGGCCTGGCTGGTGCCTTTGTTTCCACTGCGTTCGCTTCCTGTTTCTTAGTCTCAGTAGCAACTAACGAACCAAAAAGGTTTAAATGAGGTCTCTATTTTAGGCATCCAAAATAAGGAGCATGGACCACATACCTGTGGATTCTTGCACAGCAGAGCAACTTGCACATTTTCTTAGAGTCATGGGCTTGCTAACCATCTGCTGCATATTCCATCGAAATCGAAAAGTTATTAGCTGAGCTTGAAAAGCTACTTCCCTGAAGCCTTGCAAAGAAAGAAGTTAAAATAAAAAGGGAAGATCAATTATATTGTTTTAAGCATCAGGATACGACATTTTCCATCTTCCCGTCTTGAGAAATCAGTTTCATCAGGAAATTAAAGCACGCCCCTTTAACAAGCCAAGATCATTATTTTTGTTTCTGTTAACGTTGCAGATTCGACAATTGACGAAAGAATTGACAAATATATAACGATAGAAATGATCATAAATATCAAAAAGTTGTGCAACATATATACCATATGGAGATTGGAGGAGGTAGTTCTGTAGATGGCACGTCTAGTGAAGCATGCACTGGAAACTCCCAGTGCTCCACCTGATGTTGCCGTTTTATTAACCGTCATATTCATTTGGGAAGCTTGGACAATACTCTTCCTGTTGTTTTTCCTTTTTGTCAATCAACACTCATTTTTCTCCTACTTCTTTTCAGTTTCTTTCTTAGATTGTTTTTCTGCTTCTGAAGAAGGCCAAAAGAGAGTTGAATTGAACACCAAACTGAAAGAGGAGAGTCTCCTAATCCACACAACGCTTGGCAAAATGTATGCCACTGATTTCTTTTTGGTTTCTTTTCTTTTCTTGGACATACATGAATTTCAAGCCTTGGTGGTCCTCCATTCGCTGCCTGTGGTTTATTTCCATGCTTTATGTTATTCTGTACCGTTTATTTAGAATCATAGACTTTTATGTATCTGCACCTTCTTTTGTGTTTGAATGATGTTAATTACTATAAATTATGCCAGTACGTACAAAATTTCTTGTTATGAACGGAGTTTTCCCACTGTTGGGTCTCTTACAAATGGAAATAAACTCCTTTATCTAAGACTTTACTTGTGAATGGCAAAGTACGTCATGAATGAAGATAAGAGCAAGTTTTTGCACCAAGGAAAACTCGAGTGCTCAACTAACTAAAAGATAAAATTACGTTTGGAGAGTAAAATCTTATGAAAGAGATTGTAGATTTTGGGAGTCCAAGTTTGAGAGAACAATTTAACGAAGAACAAATCCCTCGGCTATAGAAAGAGTAAAACAGAGAAGTAACTAGTCAGGAGAAGTGGAGAAACAAAAAAAAAACTCAAAAGAAGGCTTCATCAATGAATGATTGTCATTCAGTTTAAATGATTAATTGTTAAGCATAAAGTTCACATTACAACGAAAATCACAGGTTCTCCACATACAATTTCGACATAAGACAACCAGCGTTAGAAGCATATAATTGAAGTTACTACCTATTAAAATTGCCATATTCAATGATCAATACTTTCTGAAACAAATGGGCCCCTGGAATCCCCATATAATGTGGAGGCAGTATGCAGAAGCAATAGACAATATACAACGTCAAAACACCAATATGATCTTGCTATCTACGTGGACATTCTCATGCATGAACATGGCCCAAAAACTTTGCCTCATCTTACACATTGATAAACCATCTCCCAGGATCAGTCCAGGAACATCTTAGTTTTATCAGGTTAATTCTTTTCCCAGTCAGGCTAGATTAAGTAGACAACTTTTTCTGCTTCAATTTTTGAACCATATTGTAGACCTGCATCGACAAGAAAATTTTGAGGCACAATCAATTATAAGTTTGAAGCCAAGGTTGAGAAAACTATGTACATCAAAGTTAAAGAAAACCACAAGACAAATGAAGATAAGGCTTTGCCAAACTCAAAGTTTGGACGCATAATCCAAGAATAAATCCACTTTAATACACCTTCACTTCCACAAGAAGTTAAATTTGCAGCTTGTTGCTCCACTTTATGAAACTCTTTTCTGAGATGATAGTTACATTATTTTTTAATTTGAAGGCTAGTGCTTGTTGCCTTAACCGAGGGAAAACAACAAGCATGGCTCTTGCCTCACAGATCAGATTTGCCGCAGCCACAATCAACTTTTTGGCTTACGAAGTCCTAATGATACCCAAATATTTTGCTGAAAAAAGTGAGAAATGAAGCACTTTCTTTTTCCACTCCATTGGCTACTACACATGTGAAGTATGCTAGTATCCTAGCAGCTATAAATCTTAAAAATTTTATATAACTGATCATAATATCTATAGAAAGAATCCATGTTATAATGAAAAGTTACCTTTCTTACTCCAGAGGTCAATCCTAAGGTCGCAAGGGCCTTGCTGTCTACACATTTCCAGGACATAACTTCATTGTCTTGCTCACTGAACAATTCACTACTTTCACCTATTCAAAAAAAAAAAAAATTTAATCATAATGGAAGCGCCATGTTTAAAATAAATGCACATTGAATATCTCATGTACTTGTTGGTCCTTTTATCGTATATATAGAAAGGTATAAGGATAGATATGGCTTAAGATGCAAACGAATAAAATGTACATTGCTGCTCAAATAATAATGTGGTAGTAATGAGTGCATAGAACCATATATAATATCATCACGGTGTTACTATCAATATAGTAGCACATAATGTCGTAGTAATGATGACCAATGATTGATCACTAAATGATAATTTTGTTGTAAAATACTGACCCAGATGATCACATATTAACGTAAAAGGCATAATAGAAATGGGAATTTCTAACTATATATTCAGTGAGATCAAGATTTGAGGGAAAAGGTAAGCCTCAAACCTTTAAGACATATGACCAGCAACTCAACATAAACCTTGAGGCGTATATGGGAAAAAATGTGGAAAAACTCTCCAACTTCTTCCCTCGAAATCTTTTGATATGTCATTCCTGGTTCGAGTCTGAAAGACTTCTTCAACAAGTGATCAATTTCATTTTTCCTCAGGGTTAAGTCAGCTTCTTTGTCGAACGTGATAGATGGGAACTCCCAGAGACCAGCAAGCAAACCTTCATTTGGCCTCTTTACTAGAAGAAATCTACTACCAGCATTTTGCCCTTCAACTAGGTCGTGGCTTCCTAATATCTCCACAACACAAACAGCTGAAAATTCTTTTCTTTGTTTCACCTTTAAAACCTTAGCAGGATAATCTGTAACCACTACTGACTTATCCTCCTTAGAAATAGAATATGCACGGCAATGACTGGACACAGGACATAAAGAGCAGCTTGGGTTCATTGGAGTGCATATGGTTGCACCAAGTTCCATCAAAGATTGGTTGAAATCCCCAGGAAGACAAGGATCAACTAGCTGAGCCGCTAGTTTCCTGATCCAAAGGAGCAGATGGAGATTAACATGGTTAACTGAGGAGTTTTAAAAATTAGTAACCTTTCAGAAGTCACAGTTGCCTAAATCAGGCTTACAATATCAATTATGTTCACAGAGAAATGTAATATAACAGCTAGAATTATTTATATAAAAAAAAAACACTTTGACCATTTAAAAGATTCTAGAAATACAAGGCTCACCAGAAGTTTTTGACAATTGTTTTGTGCTTTGGGTTGGCAGGAATAGCCTTCAGCCTAGCAAGCACCCTCACTACATTTCCATCAACCACAGGAGCCACCTGAAATATCATGTCTTAAGTCCCTCAAATATGTATAAAAGGAAAAAAAAAAAAAAAAGAGTAGCTGACTCACTTCTTCGAATGCTATAGATGCAATTGCACCTGCAGTATATTCTCCTATTCCTGGAACCTTTCTTAGGGAAGAAATGGTTTTAGGAAATCCATCTCCACCAGCAATAATCATTTTTGCCCCCTGAAATGGGATAAAATGGAGATAATTTGCCAATCTTTCACCAGAAGCAAAGGTACGTTGTTCAGGCTAAGGCAAAGAACAATAACTTTCACTTCAACTTCTCAAAATTTAAGACAAGAGACTAAACATCGAAACTTGTAAAAAAGAAAAAGAACACAATAATCTTCAACTTATTTTGCAAGCTTTTATTTGGTTCAGCACAGCCACATTCTAGCCTCATTTCTTTAATTTACTGTGTGTTTGAACAATCCGAAGCTTAAGTGCAGTATGTTACTAATACCACCATAATAGGTCATATGTTGCAAACTCGATCACAGAACACATAAAAAATAAACAAATAAGTGCAGTGAGACAGCAGACATAAATTTACACACAGGATTTTAGAGTTAATTTCAATAACACCTAGTATTGTGTATAGTAAATAGCAATCCTGATGTTGAATATTAGCTAAATAAAGCATTACAAGGTAACACTAGCATTCTTAGAATCCTCCAACTAAGCAACCTAGACATATCAACACAAAACTCTTTACGTTCCATAAATTTCACAACACCATGACCGTTATAACTAAAGCAGGAGCCACCAAAGGGCCTAACTATAGGACTTCTCCACAATTCTGCAATCAGACCTATTGAAACCAAAGTTCACTCGAAAAACCAGTAACTGAAAAAGAAAAATCCTCAAGCTATAACCACCTACATAAAATATAATTCAGGCGAATGTTTGAGCAATAGGTCGATGTACGCATGGCCATCACATTCAAATATATCTTAACTGTAAGGGCAGCCAGTTCAGCACTTGACCTCTAGCAGAAAGCGTGCCCTCCGATAGTATCCTAAACCTGCCCACATCTCGTTCACCTCCTGCAAATTAAAATGAAACATAAACACATGATATCCCCGGCAATATTACACAATCACTCAGTTCCGCAAAAAAATAAAAAGTCTTTCTGAATTAAGAAAAAGCTTGATATGAATAGAATTGCCTCAAGAGAAGCCAGAGCCAAGTGGTGAAGAGTGGGCCATTTTAGCATCCAACGGTTATAGTACTGAATCACAGTCTGAACTCTGGTCTGTTGCAGCATCACTTCAGATACCCACACCCCATATGCCCTTTTCTCTTTTTCTTCTTCTTCTTCTTCTTCTTCTTCTTTATTGGTCCGTCTCCTCCATGGAAGGTCTCTGCAGTTGTATTCGTACCAACCCAGCAACGCCTTCCTTATTTTCTGAGTCTCTATGTCGCTGAACATATCTTCCATGTCACCTATGGATTGTTTTTCTTCCGGGGGCTCTTTTTGACTGGCCACATTTTGGCTACTCATCTTCTTTAGAGAAACAGCTCTCTTCCTCTTAGGAGATTTTGAGTCATTTTCCATTGCAAAATTGCTCGCGCTGTCTAGTGGTAATTGTACTAACATGCAAAAGCTATGGCTGGGACTAGTTGAAGTTGAAGTCTGGAGGGAATTGAAATTCACCCCTTGCTGGTTGCTTGTTAGGTTAAGCATTTGATTTTTCATGTGCCATTGGGCTTCAACAGCCTCATAGTCATATAATATAGGCCCTTGTATCAGCAAGCTTTGTGGTATATCTGGGCTTTGAAGAAATCTTTCTTTCCAAGTACAGAAGCTTGGGATTTGCCATTGATCCCGACATTAACTTTCTCGTGTAGGTAGGTCATCCGAGATGTTTACTAATTTGCCTGTTACCAGTGGGCCCAAGAGCACATTTGGCGCAGTGATTGTGCATGTCTACAAAGTTGTTGTTCTTGTAGGCTACAGTTACTTTCTTTTTCTTTTTTTTTTTTGGTTTATCCAAAAGGTATTCTAAGAGGGTTCTAATTGTAAGAAGACGCTTTTAAATCATTCACATCTAAACTAATCTTCGCTCACATTGGGTCAGCCCGTAAGAGGTAAAGTACTGGCCAAACAGATTTCTCTAATCCCAGAGCTCGAACTTGAAACCTCTAGTTAAGGGATTAGAGTACTGAACCACTCACACCAACCATGTTTGGTTGATAGACAATTACTTTCTTACGATGGAACCAAATCTTAAGTACTTAGAACCTGACCTAAGGCATTTGAAATCAATTTAAAATGCTCGACAATGGACTATAGGTCAATGGTGATTTACAGAAAACATGATAAATTATAAATCTTAGAAAAGCAGAATGTATTGACGGAGATCTAGCACAAAAAAAAAAGAGAAGACACGTTTAAGTTGATATAAACAATTTAACACCATAAATTTGATTAAGACCAACTATTGAGTAGAATAAAACTGTTTTATCCATAATATAGATTCCAACCTCCTTGATTCAATAAACCATACAAAATTTTTTTGTTGATTGAATAATAGTAAGAAGAATGGGCTTAATTTTTGTACTGATTCCTCATCATTTGGACCTATAGTACTATAAAACTATAATAGAACAATGATTATAGCCTACCTAGCAAAGAACCTATATATATACCCAAACCTCCTTAGTATTAACTTAGCTTCTAAAATAAACTTATACGTGTGAAATATATCATAAAATAAACATAACTCTGCACAACCATTTTATAACAGTAATGAGTAAGGATCGTATCTACAGAAAGTATTCGTATAACTTTTGTAATGAAAGAATCGATGTTTAGGATATAAAAGAGGATTTGGTTTGATGCAGTTAAGAAAACAAAGTAAATTGAACTAATGGAAGTAAATCAAATTAAACAGCAATGAAAGTGAGAAAATTGATGAATGATTTTAGAATTTGATTCTTGGGTCAATCTTTAGCCTATACAGATTTAAACATACTTCATTATGTTATTGTTTCCACACCTCTCTTGGAAACTATTGATTGTAGATTAACAATAAGTTCTATTATGATGTAAAGAACATAACAGAACTTGACTCGTGACATTTAACAGAAGTTATGATGCAAATGATTATAAGGAATGTAAGAGAACAGATAATAACTTGGGAAATAGAATGTGCTTAAATGAGAAAAGAACAAGATTTCAACTCTTACCTGGACTGAGCTTGACCCGCAACCTTTCTGCTTGTAGCGGTTCTGCGAATCTGGCCTGAGAAGACATGTAATAATCGATTATACGTAGTTTGAGCAAGGAAAGTAGCATCCAATGAAAGTTTTCTCACAAATGGCTCGACTGTAATGACAAGCAGCCTCTATCGTCGTTGAATGCTCCAACCGTAATTGGGAAAATTTTAAACATCAGTTTTACAGAGGAGTAGGAGTCTTTACCCTTTTTATCGTCCAATTCCCTTTTTGATTCTTGAAACGTTGTCATTCACTTTATGTTGGTAATTTCGTCTAATGTTTCTTGGTGTTTCTCTGGTCTGTCAATGTTTTAATTGGTCTATCTCTTGCGTCGACATTTTGTCCCAGGAGAGTATTCCTACTCTCCTAATGTTGCAATGTTCTTGAATCTATTATTTAATATATTCAATTTTAATTTTTCAAAAAAAAGTTCTGTTAACCCCAAATTTCCCTTAGATCGTGTTTAATCAAAATAAGCTCTTTAACTAAACCTAACTATTGAACAATCTAAAATAAGCTTTCTAGATTTAATCGAACATCCACATTATGAAGAAGAAAAATAGATTAATCTAGGCAACAACCACACAAACTCTGGTCATTTAACCTATGTTACGTTATCCCTAATGATTTAACATCATTAGTTGTCACAAATAAATCTAAAACACAACAATTACGTATTATATTTGAGATTCTAGCAATGAGTTTATATAAAAACAATTTACTAGAAGCACTTAGATCATCCTTACACAAATACCCAAATCAATAAGCAAAGAATAACATAAGCAATCCCTAAAGAGAGAAAGATTTAATAATACACAATGACAATATGCTCAAATGTGATCTTCGACATCGATTTCACCTCTGAATTGGAAAAAGAAAGATTAGCACTCCATAAATTCCAAGGGAATCAAGTTTTTTCCTTTTCTTATGCCCCAAAAACGATTATCGCTACTTTTGGCCGCTCAAGTGTCTCCTTATGTGAAACTTAGGTTTC
Organism: Erythroxylum squamatum; assembly: GCA_025629845.1. Lineage (NCBI taxonomy): Eukaryota > Viridiplantae > Streptophyta > Magnoliopsida > Malpighiales > Erythroxylaceae > Erythroxylum > Erythroxylum squamatum. Next base: position 14,597,701 of record JAOTBA010000004.1, on the reverse strand, counting down.
TAGGCAAATGCATAGTTTGATGCACGGCTGTACATCCAACCGTGCTTCACCAAAAAAAATGCATCTTTCAAAATTCTGCACGGCTATGGATCTTGATGAATTCTTCATTTTATGACATTTTCTTATCCCAGCTTCACTCTAATCCATCTCCTTCTTATTCCACAAAGACAAACGAGTTTGAACATCAATAAAATTGCTCAAGGAATGTGCTTTTAACTCATTTTAGCTCTTGAGCTTCCAAATTGTACCTAATACTAAATATGAACTAAAATAAATGTCTCAAGCATTCACAACAATAATCATTAAGTGTTAAGGGGTGAATGTATAACAATTAAGCACACATCATAAACCCCCTAAACCTTGATATAATTTATTATATGAAGTTTGTAAAAAAAGGTAAATGGTGTATATGTTTTAGAAAATAATACATTTTTGGGTTTGGGATGATGCCTTGATAGTAGAGGTAGGGGATTTGGATAGGAAAGATGCTCTAGTTGTGATTCTAGATATGAAACAAGCACCACCAGTAACACAATAAGAGGTAGTGGTGTTAGAGTTGAAGGATGTGAAAATGATAACATAATATTTGTAATTGGATTTATTGAGTGAGAGATTGATTTATTGGAGATAAAGTAGATCATACTACACCAGACACAATGTGAGCACTAATATTTCCTAAATGTGAGTATATGTAGATAAACTAGATGATGGAGAATAAGACGAATATTTCCTACATATCAGCTTTATGACTATACCCCAACCTTTTCCACCATCTTTACCTCTGCTGATATATGATGTGGATAGTGATGATGACGGCATGGTAGCTAGTTGATCTATTGATGATATCTTTTTTGGTATATTTTTCTATTTCTTTTCATATAATTTTGTGTTTATCTCCTTTTATTCTCTCTTTATACAAATATATTGGTTTATGTGTTGTTGTCACTGCAAAAATTTTCTTTATTAAAAAATTCTTAGAACTTATCACAAGTTTACCTACTGATGCTAAAAAATATATTTATTTGCCCATTCTAATAATAATTTTTTAGGAGAAAGAACGCAATCTAAATTAAGTATACCATCTGGTCCTAGAGTGATATGTTTAGGAGTATATTCCATAGGAAGTCTTCTAACTTTATTTCCTTTATGATAATAACCAAGCTGATTCAAATTGTCGTTGGGTGGTGTAGTTTCCCATTGATAAGAATATTGTTGTTTCTTTTTCCGTTTTTCACCAATATTTCTTTTTTCGCCAGCTTGACTACTTTCGAGTAATTTTCGGGTTTACTTTGATCAAGATATACTTCATGATTAGAATCATATCCATAAATAATTTCATCCTTATTGGTTTTCTGATGTAATGTTTCAGGAGATGATGATGTGAGAGTTAATTTCTGAATTAATTAAGTAATTTATGATATTTGATCTTGTATATCTTTTTCAATATTGTTATTCATATGGTCCATGGAGAAACTAATAAAATATTTTTGGCCTTAGAAGGCTCTGATACCATTTCTAGAGCAGATCGTTTTTCTACTTGAGGATGTAATTTGTCGATTAATTTTTCTAATCGATTAACTAATTCTAATAAACTATATTGTAAATTGTTTATTGTTTCCTTATTTTGATTATTATCATTTACTAATTGATGTATTATTTGTAACATATTTTTTTGATTTCCTAAAAGCTCACTGATTTGGATTTCAATTTGTCGTTGTTTTTCTATTATTTCAACGATATATTTTATAGCACTCATACAATATTTTTAAAATGTGTTGTTAACTCTTGTAATTGAGCTTTATAGTAGCAATTTCAGTATTTATATAATTATTATGATTATCTGTTTTAATTATTGGATCTATAATTCTAATCTGATTGTTCTAAACTTTGTCCAGGTTCTACAAACCTTATGGGTTTATGTAATCTTAAAGATTGTGTTCTTAAAAGGTTAGGTTTATTTAATGATGAATTATTAGAAAAAGAATGTCTATTATTTATTTGAATTGGATATTGTATTTCGGGTAAAGTTCTTAATTGTGTTCCAAAGTTAGTTCCAACTTTAGTGACATCACTAAATAATTGACCAATGTATATTTTATCAATATTTCGAAATTCAATACTATGATGTGAATTTGTTAAGGCATAACTAATCTGATATGTTATAGAAATTGGATATTGTCCTATAGTCATTAGATTTTCTTTATGAAATTTATAAGCGATAGTTATAATTTCATCTAAATTATGAGAAGTTAGAGGAATTCCTAATTTGAGTCGAGTATTTGATTTAATTCCAATTGCCATCGATTGAGGTGTCCTTGATTATAATTTGTTTTTATATTATATCTAATAAAACCACATAAATACTTGGAATCTGTTTGAATTGTAAATTCAACAGGTAATAAATCTATACGCCATTTTATCAAAGTTTTGAGACAGGCTAGTGTTTCCTTTTTATGTATTGGATACTTAAATTTAGCAGGATTAAATGTCCCGTTTATGTACTTGCATAATAAATACTTCTTTTGCCTAGGTGGTTTAGCCAAAAGGCATCCAACCCATGTGTCCATACTGGCATCGATTTGTACCAGGAGTATATCATTTGGAAGATAATTATATAAAATGGGTAATTCTTTACATAATGATTTTAATTTCTATACAACCTACGTATCATTAGAAGTCCAATTCCATTGCTCTTTAGTACTACATTTTAATTGTAATGTTTACGTTCAGTGGCTAAATTTTTAAAGAAAACTTGATTAGAGATGTAGTTTAATATGCCTAAAAATAGTTGTACATGGATTTTTTAAATATCAGGAAATTGTTGTATCTTATGCAGAATATTATGTTGTAGTTTTAAAAATCCATTAGAGAATTTGATACCTAAATATTCTATATTTTGTTGTGCTAGTTTTATTTTTTTTACTTAAAATTAATCATTTGTCTTGACATCTGTGAAGGACTATTTTAACCTTTTTTAAATGATCTTCTTTATCTATGTTTGAAAAAATGATAATATCATCTATATAAATAGGGGTAAATTCTTCTAATCCTTCAAGATTATTATCCATAAATCGTTGATAAATACTAGGTGTCTGTTTTAATCCAAAAGGTAATACATTCCATTGGAAATGCCTTTGAGGTAGACATGTAAAGGCAGTTAAAGGTTTAGTATTTTCATATAATCGTAATTGCCAATAACCTGATTTTGCATCTAATGTAGTGAACCATTTATGTCCCTTTAGTCTATTGATTATGTAGTCTTTCCGAGGTAATTTATATGCATCGCCTATAGTGGTGTCATTGAGTTTTTTATAGTTTATAACCATTCGTCTTTTTCCTCGTTTTTGTTCAGCTGAATTATTCACATAAAAAGCAGGGGCTGAATGCTTACTAGTACTGGGAGAAATTAATTGTTTAGTTAAAAGTTCAGTACATTTAGTGATAAATTCTTAAACATCTAATTGAGTATAAGGTATATTATTGCAAATATTTATTTCTTGTGTTGGATCTTTTGATTTAATTTCGATTAGCTGTTTGTTATTATTTTTGAGAGGATCAAGTGGATTTTGACTTAAGTAATTTGGTTTCACCCTACCTTTAACTCAAGTTTTGGGTAGCAAAGCGGTATCAGAGCTCTAGGTATGGGTTTAGGGACTTGCCCAACGTTGTGAGTTCGACTCTCCATAACCGCAGGAGTGCTCATGGTTCCTCCACTACTTGTCTGAGGACGTCACATAAGTGGATGAGTGGTGGACTTAAGTAATTTGGTTTCACCCTACCTTTAACTCGAGTTTTGGGTAGCAAAGTAAATGTTGTCTATGCAAAGAAGAAGGACATTATGCAAACAATTGTCCAAAGAAAAAGAAAAATAATTATAAAGAAAAAGTCAATATATTAAATGTTGCAATTAGTCAACAATTAGAACCAATTGAATCAGATTATGAAACTGATTCTACAATTTCCTCTATCTATCAATATGAATCCCAAAAGTTGGAATCATCAACTGAATCCGAATACAACTTTTATTCAAGTAACAATTCAAAATAAAAAATTAAATGCCTATAGATATAGGAGCCACAATATGTATTGTTGGCCCCCGTTACTGGAGCCCAACTCTTAAATCATAAACAGGAATCTTGGCCGTCGAGTCATTCCATTAAACCCTAATTAGCCGTCATATTTTTTTTTTATTTTTTTTCTTAACTCATTTGACATTATCAATTCATCTTTATTCTCATGACACCTCAAAAATTTGCTCAATAGTGTGCCCATACAAACA
>JAOTBA010000004.1:14553234-14585372 GCA_025629845.1 Erythroxylum squamatum | reverse complement strand
CTGTTACCCACGAGCTTTCAAGCTCACCCCCTTCCTGTCCCCATCCTCAGGTTATAGCTAGAAGATCAAGTGTTCGAAAGCCTGAGAAATTTTAGGCTTCATTTGCTATTTTGTATTTTCTTTTTTTGTAATAAGCCAATGGTGTGGCTTTAGATTTGTAAACAAAGTATTTTCAAACTTTGTTACTGTAAGACATGAAATGATTAATTTTAAGTAGTTCAGTTATGCGTTGTATGTTTACATTGATGTAAAGCAAGAAAATGAAGTGATGATAGTTATGGATTTTTGATCCGAAGTTGAGTTCCAGAAACGGGATCCAACAATACATATCACTAAGGTAGTTAAAAGAATCTAAATGAAGGACCCCTTACCTTTTCATAAATGAGTTTACACGGGGAATGATCTGAGTAAAGATTGTTATTAAAATGAGCTATGCTTGAATTGAATTTTTTGAACCACAATAAGTTACCAAACCCTATTAAATTTTCTCCTTAATTACCACTGACAATCCTAATTATTGGAACATGTAAAGAATCTTCCATTATGTCTAAGATTAGTGACTTCTAGATTCAAAAGATAGGTTTTGAATTCCCCATAAGGTTTCCCTAATAATCTTTAGCCTTTAGATTCCAAACCTAACAGTGTACAATTAAAGTAACCAATGATGAGCTATGGATCATTCACCATATTCTTGTATCATACCAAATAATTCCACAATATATCTTTTTAGAATGAAAAATTGGACGCAGAGACACAAGTGAATAAGGCCTTTCTAATACCTTCAATTTTAGCTAAAAGATGAACGCATTAGTTAGTGCCTTGGTAACTCAACACCAAAAATTTATTCTGATTATGTGCTACGATAATCATTCCTCTATGGTGCCTATCGGGGCTAGAAATGAGCTTTCAATGAGTCTTAAATAGCCATAAACTTAGACATTTCTCCCTCTTCATTTTCCCCCCCCAAAAGATCAAACAAGTTTTGTCTTATTGCCTTGATATAAACAATTACCAATGTTGTTTTTTTGGGATCATTAAAAGCCCTAAAATTCCACGGAAACAATTTCATTAGTTCTTCGAGGAATTATTGCATCTATACATAGCTTTTTGCATAGATTTGTTCCTTTCAATGGATATAAAAGCTTCCTGAGCAGCAGCATCACTAGCTAGAGGGATATTAGGATGTTGCTGTAATTCACCAGCTCCTTGAATTAGAACATTATCAACGGGGTTCTATTGAATTATCCTGTTGGCATTGAATGGGAGAGGGATTAGGCACATTATTTGATCTAGGAGATTTCATCTTCTGATTAAGTTCTTGAATATTATGGTCAAAGGAACCATGAGCCACACCTAAATTCTCAGAGACATCTATTCTAGGTAATGTCGATTCAACATTTTCCAATTGTATCAATTCATTATAAAAACTAGTTTTGAAAACCTTACCTGTTGATAGCCATTCCTTCCGTTGTTGAGCTAGAGATGACCTTCATTGGTTAGATACTTTAATGTTGTTCCCCACAAACTTATCCTCCGCTCCCAATCTCATCAATGGAACCTCTTTGGGTGGGTTATAATCAATGTCACGTTGATGAAGTTGCCGCATCCATGTATAATGGATTGCCTATAAAACTTGGAAGGAGAGTTAGCCCTTAGTGGATCAATATTCTATCGTATAACGGAACCCACTTATGCTTTAAAGTTTAATGCTAGGTTTCCATCCGGAGAAAGATTGGCAAATCATTCAAGTGTCATGGTCCCTCTTCTATGACTTTCAAGGTCTTTTCTTTGAGATGAACTTGAAAAGGAAGAGATGATCCTCACTTAGCAACTCCTCTTGCAGTCCTCTAAGTATCCACTGTTTCAAAGCCTATGGTTTCATCACCGGGAAGGCTAATCTGTTTCCAAGAAAGAAACCAATTAGTGTAAACTCCCATAAACTTACATCTTGCTTTAAGACATCAGGGAAAAACAATGGCTAAACCATCCCTAATGGCGGGTGGAATGTACTGGCTACAAGTACCAGGGCGTTACCAAGCACTTCTTCCTAGTTAAATGGTTTCAATGAAGAAGAGTATGAAGTTAGTGGCACCAGATATCGTGCGGGTTGGTTTGCTGGAGAGGGAGCTAGGGCATAGAATGATGGGAGTTTCTAGGCTTGTTTGGGATGAGGAGAGACAGGGTATTGGGGGAAAGTCTGCTAGGATATGAGGCATCAGCCTACACAAGAACTGGAGAAACAGTAGCTATTCAAGGAAAAGGGGCAAGCAGGTTGGTGCAGAAAAAACGTAGAAAGACAGTTCCTGTAAACGGTATTAACAGAAGCAGGAATCAAATACAAGACCTTCAATCCCATAAATACCCCTTAGGGCTCAAAGAAGGGTATTATTAACATATTATACATATATTTGACACGGAGAAACATGTGCTTAATTGTTATATACTATGAAATAGGAAACGAGTTCCAAATTAAACACAGGTGGAAAGCAACATCACTTGTATTTACGATCATACGATCAACACTAGCCGCTACTGTTGCACCGCCCGTTTCAAGGCCAACAAACCCACCCCATTCCGATGGAGATACCGCAAGTATTTTACAAATAACAACATGAATCTATCCGGCAACAGCTCATGACAGCCTCTTTGTGCCTATAAGACTTTCGTGTGACAGGATCAACTTTTTTGGTGAACAGCAACATAGTGGATATCCATCTCTTTCAACATGACAGATCGTCCGCAAGAGTCACATGGAGCAGTTCGAGACCCGCATATACTTTCATGCTGAGAAAGTCCTCTCAATCGGTCTCTTAAATCCATAGCTGAACTCCCAGCCACAACTGTATCACCACAAAACTGGCAAGTTATAAGACGGAGTGGACAATCTGAAGCCTGGTGTTGCACCTGCCATAGTAATACGACCAAATAAGTGAATTAAATGCAAGTTGGACGACACAAATGAGGAATTATATTAATGAAATCGTAAAGAAGACAACTTGAACATTGAACTTATCTCATTGCAATACAATAGGAATTTCTAACACATTCGACTTGTAGAATTAAAGTCTCATGGAAGTTACGTTTAATCCTTGACAAAAAGAGAGTAAATGCAACATAAATCTGTTAATAACTACAACATCCAAATCTACAAACAAACTTCAAAGATTAGGAAACAATGGATTTAGATGATAGGCTAAAATTGCAAAATTAGTGGCAGAACAAGTCATATTCCAATATAGCCAAAAACAGTATCCCAAAAACGGTAGGCGCTATAGTACACAAATGTAGAACTGATGAAAGAAATTTCCATAAGATATTTGAGGAACAATTGGGTACAAAGAAGACAAAGATAAAGAAGAACAAGCAGCATCAGCATTTCCATGACTCACCATTTGTTCCTTCTCAAGAAATATACCACACGGGCACTGAAGGGGCTCATGGAACACTTCCATGTGCTTCTGCATTTCTTCTTGATGGAATGCTTGCCCACACTTCTCACAATGTAAATGATTTCTTGCCTCTTCATTTCGTAGAACAATTCCACAACCAGAATGCTGACATACAATGTTATGCCTGGTGCAATACGCTTCATGCAATACTATACTCTTACTTGGTATCAGATGTTTGCAGTTCCTACACTCTACAGAATCAACCTCAAGTGATGATGAAGATCCAGCTTGTTTACTCACCATAAGGTTGCTAATGTTCTGAACACAGACTGACACCTTGTACTTCGTTGTCCCTTGGAAGCCATAAACACCAATAGTATATGTACCTTTACCAAAGTTCTCATCCGTATGGCTAAGGATCAAAGATTTTGAGCCCACATCATGGGATGACCAAATATGCTGGTGTCGAGCTGGGAATATTAGAGGATGCTTGGATACGTAAAGGTCAGTATCACCACTAACAGTCTCAACCTCTAATTTTATTTCAACTCTGACTTCTCCTGAAGCAATTCTCCTCCAAGAATCATCATCAACGGAGAATTTATAGTACCTATAGCTCCCTTCTTCAACCATTCCTGATTCTACAGCCCCAAAATTGAGTGGCTTCAGGCTATGCTGATTAGCACTCTCAACAGCTGATTCTGAACCAACAACATCAGCCTCAATGTCTGTTTCAAGGACAGAGATACTTGTTGAAGGTTTCAACTCAAGAACCCGTAACTTGTATATCAGTATCCCATGGTTGACAGTGATCACATCACCTACTGAAAGAGTTGCATGCTGTCGAAGGCTAGTTTCAAGGATAGCCTTGTGATTGGGTAAATCTGAAAAGCCAACAACATCAGGTTGAAGTTTTGCATATGTTCCCTTGGGCAGCCAGACATAACGAACCTCAACCAAAGGAGCCTTTGGTGCATCTGCAGAAAACAGGTTATTCCATACGTGAGGAGGTAGTCCAACAGATCCTTCCTCTGCAGTAAACTCGAGAACACCAGAATGAGTTGTTTTCTGCTTTGAGTCACTAGAGGTCATCTCTGAAGGACCTTCATGATGAACCACTAATAACTGGAAATATAGAGGTCCCTTATCAAAAGCACCTTCATCAGACAATGCTGTGAAGCAGGATGGTGGCAATTTGATCTTATCTCCATCACCCTGAAAAGGTACAGCCTCCAAGATTCGCAAAAAAGATATTCCTCTCCCAGCAAGTAAATTTTCTTGCATTTTCTCATCAGCCTGTATAGAAAACCAAATTCATGAAAGAATAACAAAGAAATGACCATGCCAATGCACAAATAAGCTAGTATGAATAAATGTAAAGAATGATGGTGTAGCTATTAAAAACTTTATTACAGTTGGCCCATTGTAACTGGCCCTTATTAAGCTACTGTTATTACCATTGTATCCTAATGGCCAGCTATATTTCTCCCATGGTAACGAGCATATCATAACAAAAAAGATTACTCTCTCTCTCTAATCTTCTTCTTTTCCATCTATTTTCTCTCTCTAAAACCCTCTACTGTTTGCAATTTGTTCATATCAACTGTTATCAGGGCAACAATCTTGTTTCTTGAATCAGAACCCTCCGCTCACAAAACTCAACTACTCAGCCATGGCCGATGGAACTAGAGCTCAGGATATGCAAAAAATGGAACAATCATTGTACAATCGAATTAAGGAAATGTAGGAGATGTTCGAAGTGCGAACCCATCTTCTTGATACACAAGTGAAATAAGGTTAGGAGATGGCAAAACTCAATAGATGTTTCAACAGTATACGTTTATCAATGAACACCAATCACAACCTCAGTCACCTAACACGAATCCCACCCAGAGAGCCCCTTTAAAACAAACCAACCAACCACAAACTCTTCCCCTTGCTCAACCACTACTCAAAAGAATTCCTAATAAACCCTTATGAAGATGGCGAAGACAACTGAATAGTAAAGAAGTCAACGATAAAAGGTAAAAGTTATCTGTTTTTGGCATGATGACAAATACGTTCCAGGACATAAATGTAAGAAGTAGTGGAACATATTCTTGGCAGAGAATGATAAGGAGTCAGCTATAGAATTAGAGAACGTAAATCAAGTAATTACAGCAGAAACACCTATTATTTCTATACAAGCCATATCAAGAGTGTTGATGGGAGAATTCAAACAAATGAGAGTGGTGGAATCACATAAAGATAAGGTAATTCATATCCTAATAAGCAATGGTAGCACTCACAATTTTGTAGATGTTGCATTGGTATAAAAGGGGTTTACAAGCTGATACCAATAGAGAACATAAGGGTGAATGTGGGTGGGATTTTCACTAACCCTATATGTAGCAGTGTGAAGGATTCAAATGGCAATTACAAGGCTTTCAATGTGTTACCAATGCTTAGTATTACCATCGGGAGGTTGTTACATGGTTATAACGGTCCAATGGCTTTCCACCCTTGATGAGATGCTTTGCTACCTTGGTAAACAAACCATACAGTTCAATTGGGAAAGGAAGCAGGCACTTCTAAAAGGGAGTTTACCAAGTAATCTGAAGCAGGTTAATAACAAGAGGTTCGAAAAGTTACTAGCTAAGCCTCAAATAACTAGTCAATTATACATGTTAAGACTTCAATAGTCAATAGAACAACAATTCCATGAGCTATCTATTAATGACAATAATTTGGAGAAGCAACAACAATAAGTATTTGTCGCTAAGCATGTATCCATCTTTGCAAAACCTAAGGAATTACCACCTCACAAACCCCAGGACCATAAAAAATTCAACTTAAAAAGGAGTTGATCAAGTTAATGTGTGGCCTTATAAATATGGTATATTTGAGTCAATTTGGAGTTATTTTGGTAGACTAAGAGGACTCATAACACAATACCAACACAATTAAAAGTTGCTTCCTGTGTTCCAATACATCTTATTATGCTTCTAATGAGATCTTTACTTGACTAACACGGCAACAACCCTTTGTGCTCAAGCCACATTCAAGATAGGAATTATTCTATTTCTCCAAGCATCTATTGCATCCTATTGTGCTTAACCCATGTTCTCCAACACGATGCTGACACAGACCTGTTTCCTAACCTATGTTTACAGTGATTTGTTAAGTAAATGTTCTAGAGAGGCGATTTAAGCAACACGAGAACCCAACACGATCCAATGTTTGGGAAATGATAGGTGAAAATTAGGGCTTTGCATCTTTAAAAGAGGCGAATGAAGGTAGACAGGGATCAAATTTTGTTGAAAAATTAATTGATCAGTAGGAATTAAGAGAAGAGCAGCCTTAGGAGAAAAAACAAGAAATCTATCAAGATTCATCAAAAACTTCACAGATTCAAGAATTATGATGATGTTTTCTTTAGTGTTTTGTTCTTTATCACTTATTGTGGATTTTTTCTTGTTTAATCATGAACTAATTGTGATATAGATCTAGAGGAGATGAACTCTAAGACTTTATGTTTTGAATTGATTTTTTGATTTAAGGACATATTCTAGATTTCTTGACAATTGTTCATATTTTTATATTGTGTTAAATTGAAAGAATGGGAGTTGAAGATTTAATATTCAAATTCATATATTGATATTGAGAAATGATATATATGAATAAATCACAAAATGAATTATCAGGATTGAATAAGTTACTACAGATAGAATTACACAATCTTCCTAGGTTAGGGTGAAACATATCATGAAAATTCACAAATCGAGTTAGTTCTTTGGTTATTTTGATTAAAAAGAGATCTTGGTCAAATCTATTTAAGGATAACAATTGTGTGACTTGAGAGAGAATATAATTGTAACATAGGAATTTCTAGTAGTTTAAGGAGATAGAATTAATCATTAAGTCAAAAAAGATTCAAAGCATGGGAAATGTTCTAGGGAAATTTTTACCTAGATCTAGTTTATTTATTAGTTGTTTAATCTTGTCAATTACTTTAAATTGGTGATTTAGATTTGGTTTATTTATTTCCTTTAAATCAACCATTTGCTTTATTAGAATAAATAATAGAAAGATGTTCAATACAAATAATTCCAATCTTTGTGCAATCAACACTTGACTTACCTAGAAAGAAACAATAGCTACACTTGCCTATGTGATTTTTTTAGTATTGCTCTTTGCGTTTCATTTTCTTTCATATCTAATACAAAGAGCTTAAAACATACAGAAAAAATAAAAGAGGAAAAATTAGTCAACCACAAGCCTTAATTTGGTGAGATGAGGATTGAGAATTGAGTTAACATCAAAGATAAGGGCTGAAATTTAAATTGTTAAAAATCTTTATTAGATAGGAAGTAGTAGTAAGTTAAATATATTATTCTATTTTAAATATGTTATTTTAGTTGTTTATGACTTATAAAATTTTTATAAAATAGGATTTAAATTTGTTAGGAATCTTTTCCTAAAGGTTCCTAAAATTTCTCTATAAATACTTGTGTATTTATCCCTTCAATAACAAGTAATCTAAAATTTTTCTACAAACTGAAGTTTCAACTAAAATGTATGATGCTTTCTTCTAAGAGTAATTCTTAGACCTAGGAGTAATTCCTAACTTCCTACCCTCCCTTGTTTGTGTTCTTCACTAAATTCCAACAACCATAACCCTAAATTCTAGCCATATTAAACCTGAATTCCAGCTATGTCAAATCCTACGCCTAAGCCTAAATTTCCAACAATCAAACCCTAAAATTTTAGCTATAAAAAATCTAAAATTTCAGCATTCTTAGCCAAAATCTAGCCCTGAAACTTGATATTCTAATAGCCTAATTTCCTAATTTTGTGATTTTTAGCTACTAGTTAATACTTCTATTTATCTTACATCAGTTTGGTATCAGAGATTTAGTTCACAATGTCAACACGTAGCGGAAGGGCATATAGAGGAATATTCAGCGATTAGGAGTGAGATAAAATACTTCTATGAGTTATGGAAAGATTGGACCTTAATAACCCTCGATCACAAGGTGCCCAAGAACCAAAAACAATATTATACAACAAACTATACCTAATGGTAAGGGTGGAAAGTGAAATCCAAGATGATGAAGCTGAATCTAATCAACAGTGAATGGGTTAAGAAATCAACGTTTACTGAAAGATCCAAGACAAAGAACCTAACCAGCATCACGAGGAGAGTGCATGTGAGCCTTTAGAGGCTATGATAGAGTTGAGACACACAACAAACTCGATGACAATACTAAGAAAGCTCATGTTGAAGCTCATAATTTTGCCAGAAAGATGGATCCACACCAGTTCTTAGACTGACAGCAATAATGGAAGATTTTTTTAGACTAGTACCAAATGTTGGAAGATCGAAAAGTTCAATTCGCAAAGATGAAGCTAGTTGGAAACACTGCCAAAATCTATTAGAGATTGGTAGACGATAGACTTCGAAAAATAGGTCAGCCATAAATTATTGATTGGGCAGAGATGAAGTTGAAGTTATCGAAAAAATACTTATCATTTCACTATAAGAAAATCTCCAAGATCAACTCACAACCCTTAGACAAGAGAATATGTCCGTAATTTAGTACACAAAAATATTTGATGAACTTTCTATCCGATATGAAGGGATGGAGTCAGAACGACAACTTATATTCCACTATAAAAATGGCTTAAGGGCAAAAACTCGCAAGGAGCTGATAATGCAAAGGATTTATAACCTTGAAGATGCATATCACTTGAAGAGCAGAATAATACTTATGACGATAAGTAATAAGAAGTTTCGAAGTAAAGTCGAGGAGTTCAACATGAAGAGAACTATAACAGTGCAAAACTTTATACCAGCACCTAATGCATTAAAATCTGCACTACAAAATAACTATAAAACTTCCTAAGTAGCTGAACTTAAAGGCAAAGCCATAGCTGAGACTAGAACGAAAGGCGGCAGCAGTGACAAAAGGTGCTTCTGATGCAATGGCAGTGGTCACTTTGCTTATGAATGTCCTAATAAAGGTTTTCACATGATGGGAGAAGAAGAAGAGGAAAAATTGGATGAGTATGTTAGTGACTAAGAAGTTGGGGAGGAGTTGAAAGGAGACTCTACTGATGAACTAACTAGTCCTACAAATCTTAATATAGTGAGAAGCGTACTTACAACCCTTAAAGCGGAAAAATAAGAAGAATGGCTTTGTACAGCTATTTTCCTTACTCAAGTTAGATGCGGAGAAAAAGCATGCAAGCTTATGTATAAAGGAAGTGCTATGAATGTGGTATCGGAAAACATGGTAAAGCGATTAGATTTACTCGCGAAGAAACATCTAAATCTCTACAAAGTAGCTTGGGTGGATAATAGCATCAAGGTGCTTCATGTCTTTTAAATTACGAATATACGAGTACTCTATTTGGTGTGATGCCATTCTTATGAAAGTATCGCACATTTTAATTGGGCAACCGTTGCTTTGTGATCGAGATGTGCAACACTTCGGAAAAACTAACACCTCCCAGTTTATATTTCATGGAAAGAAAAAAAATTTAAAGCGTATGAAGGTAGACAAGCTAAAAAAGCAAAGAGAAGTAACAAGACAGCCATAAATGCTCAGAAAAAGCCTCTTGATATCCTCAAGGAGAGAGAATTTGAAGTTGTTAGCAAGGAGAAGGAAATTTTGTTTGCAATGGTAGTGAGGAAAGTAATAGAAATAGCACCGGAAACACCCCTTGCCTTACCAAAAGAATGGGTAAACTACTGGCTGATTTTTCAGACCTTACACCCGATGATTTACTAAGGGAATTGCCTCATTTATGAGATATTCAGTATGCTATTGACGTAGTACCTGGATCTACTATGCCAAATCTTCCAAGCTATCGCTTGGATCCTATTAAGAATAAAGAGCTGAAGAGATAAGTAGAACAGCTGTTGAAAAAAGGATTGATCTAAGAAAGTCTTAGTCCATGTGGAGTTCCAACACTTTTGACTCCTAAAAAAGATGTAAGTTGACGAATGTTTATTGATCGTTGCGAGATAAATAAGATCACAACCAAGTATAGGTTTCCAATACCTCGCCTTGACAACATGTTAGATATGTTGACTGGAGCTACTATCTATACCAAGATAGATTTACGATGTGGGTACCATCAAATTAGAAGATTTACAATGTGGGTACCATCAAATTAGAATCAGACCTGGAGATGAATGGAAAACAACTTTCAAGACGAAAGGACTTTATAAATGGTTAGTGATGCCATTTGACTCTCTAATGCCATTAAACACACCGAAAAGTTCAAGTTAATAAAACCTTTTAGATATTAAAGAAACTATACCCGCAAGCATCAAAAGATCCTTTCTTGGAGGTAAATAAGGCCTTCTTTTAAAAACATTAACAGTTCAAACTGCTTAACATGCCAAAAGTTTTTTTGACTACTACATAGGCAAAGATTTCACACAGCCCTTGAAGGAAAAAATTTGCAACACTAAAGTACAACTACCATGATTGAAAGTGACAAAATCAACGATGCATCGCATTAAACTCAATCGATGTGGATATTCACCATCTCTTACAAAGTTCAAATAATCACAAACAAGCACAAATGTCGAAAGGATTAAATAACTTAATACCTTGAAACATCAACATAACTAAAATGCACACTCAATCTACAAGCATACAAAGAAACCGTTTGGGAAACAAAAGACTCAATCTACATGTATGTATAAGTTCATAAGTGCAATCCCTTTTACAATCACTAAAATAAAGGAAATAGTAACACAAAAAATAGTCAGCGAATTTTCATCGAGTTTTGACGATGATAAATAAAAATATTGGCCCATAATGATCGATGCCCCAATCATAACAATATGAATAAGCAAAATCAAGCAAATTCAGACTCCCTAACCGAATGAAAAATGAGAAGATTAGACCTTGAGCTGGTAATCAATGGCATCGAGCCTTCGAGATCTCAAAACGGCTTCAACGGCCTCTCTCTGTTTATAAGCCTCTTCTTTAGCCTTGCGCTCCTTCTCTTGCCTTAATCTTGCTTTCTCTTTCCGCTCCCTCTGTTCCTTCTTAAGCTTTTCACCGGCCCTACGAAGTTCAAAGTCCATTTTTACGCGATTACGATCGGATAGGGTGTCTTTGTTGAATCGAACTTGGATTTCTTTGCTTAACTGTGTGAGAATATAGACTCGTCGTATTTAACGATGGAAGGAAAGCAAGTCGGTTTGTCTGTGTTTCTTACAATTTATCTTATCTGGGCTTGTTCCTTCTGTCCCTTTTCCATACTTCAATGGGCCGGGCCGGACACGGGCCGGGCTGCTCCTAGTCTGGCCCTGCCCGACTCCTGTCCATGGTGGCCCGTGGCTCGATAAGCTGGGTGGGTTGGTCCGGGGCCAGGCCCAACCACGGGATGACCGGCTCGTGACCCAACGAGCCACTGGCGGATCGGGTTTTTTAGAAAATTTTCAAAAACAATGCCGTTTTTTAAGTAACGATTCAATCAGCAGGGGGATCATGGCCTGCCAGTAACCCTATCAACCTAGGCCAAAATCGGGCCAGGCTGGGCAGATTTTGACATCTTTAAATATGACACTATTTTATTTAAATAATTTTAGAACTTGTTTTTATTATACATATTGAAATTATATTTTTTAAACTAGAAACATTAATATGATAACGTTACTTAGGTTCAACAACTTGTTTAAGCTTATTTCTTTGAAAATTACTACATCCTTAAATTTATTTTTAAGAACAATCAAGTTGAGCATTAACATTTTTCATTGATTAAATCCATGTATTAATTGTTATCCTCTTTTTCTTTAAAGATTTTTTATTGTTTTGAACCTTAAAGGTTATTTATATTATTTACTTATTAAAACTTGAAATTCTTGGAAGGTTCAATATTTCTTGAATTATGACACGGAATGTTCGATTTGATGATTAAAAAATAGTAAAATTGTGAATAAGTTTACGATACTAATAGAGTTGCGATGAAAGAATCTATGTGTGTATTTGTAAACAAGTATTGAAATATATCGTGTAGTACCTTTTTATTATCCCAGTCATATTGTACCTAAGTCTCATTACAACCTGTATAAAGATCTTCAGATTTTTTTATAATTTATACATAAGTGGTGGAAATGTAATTTTATTTTGCAAGCCTATATAATAATGCTACTATGCATTAATGAAGAGTCTTGATATTTTTCACCTTAAATACTTGAGTGCATTAAGTGAATCTTAGTGAAGGTGTAAAGATTATTGCTTTTGACTTAAATAAGATTATAATGTGATTATTATTAATATTGCTTAGAAAAGTTAATTTTAGGATAATTTGATTCTACTTGTATGTTAATTTGATTCAATAGGATATGATGATATATAATATGAATAGATAAATTGAAATTGATAAGGGACTGATGTGTAAGATTGATAATTTTGATTATGGTTTGCTTGAGGACAAACAAAAGTTTAAGTGTGGGGATGTTTGATAGACACATAATTGATCATATTTATAACTCATATTTGATGCATTTATACTTTTATCGTATATTTAGTATTTAATTCATTCTAAGTGTGTTTACAAAGAATAAGTTCCTTCACGGACTTAAAGGAGAAGAATTTGGAAGAAAACACGACATAAAATGAAGATTCGATCTATAGAAGGGATACACGGTCATTCATCTACCAGTGCACGTCTCCTAGGCTATGCGGATTCATGATTTCCATATATTTTGGTTATACACAGTTTAATGCTAGCCAAAACCCTAGAATTTAATATAAAAGAGGTTTTTGGAGGCAAATTGAAGACGAATACATACAGGGACATTTTGAAACTCTGAAAGGCAGCTTAAGAGGCGATTTTGATCTAGAGGAGAAGAAAACACGAGGAATTCATTGAAATGTCCATTGGAGTACAAGATCAACCCTCTACATCGCAAGAATGCTCGACAGAAGATAACCAGAAAGATTTAGAATTATAATCCGATTGTTTTCATTTCGTTTTTACTTCTGTGTATGTTTGATTTCATATTCAAGTATGCGTAACTAAACATCTTGTTAGTATTTAGGTTAGATGAACCTTATCTTGATACTTTAATATGATTTGATTCTTTTATTAATGCAATTGATTGATTGATATATTATGATCCGATTACATCTTTTATTTATGCTCTAATAGATCCAGAATATTATATCATAACCTGATTTTATACATAGAGATTGAGAAATCCTATTTATGAATATATCTATCATAATTAGAATGAGTTGATTGCAACTAAAGATATGATGACATAAATCTTTCAGATTAGAGTCAATCCTAATGGAGGGATTCATAAATCAATAAAGCAATCATATAAAATTTAACCTGAATAATTTGGTTGAAAATCTTAGGATTAGTTCTTAATAAACTCAATGTCAGCTATTAGTATACCATAGGAGTCTCCACAGTCCAATTAATCAACAAAATAATTGCATAATAAAAGATCAATTTGTTAAGGGTTTAGGGGGATTCGATAGCTAGACACTAATTTTTTGATATCGATAATTTTCTTAGTGCTTCCTTAATTCTCTGACTAAATCTTGCTGCTTGTTTATTTTATTTGTTTAAGTTTTATTTTCTTTTAATTAAAAAACATAATCAATTCATAGACTAGTTAATATAATAACGGTAAGTATTGCTAATCACTGTCCTCGTAGAATTGACTCGTATTCACTTGTGGTAATTCATGATTGGAAAACTTAGAAAAACTCAATCAAAACACTAAAAAACATAAAAAAAGATCAATATATATATATATATATAATAAAAATTAATATCAAAAATAAAAATTAAATCATTTCACTCCCTAAAATGGGGCAAATTTCTTGATACGAATCCAAAATATCAAAAAATAAAATCTAACTCTACACAACTAAATTTGTAGTAGTAGTATGCAAGGATCGTATCTACAAAGAGTGTGTGTTTGTAATGAATAAACCAATGTTTAGGATTGGTGGGGGTGTTGTTGGTTGAGTTCGATTAACAAAAAAAGAAAAACTAAACCAGTGAAGGTAAATCAAATCAAACAGTACAAATTTGATAAAATTAACCAATGGGTTTCAAATCCAATTCATGGTTCAATCTCAACCTTAACACGAATGAGTACAATCAATCGTCATGTTATTCTCATATTTCTCTTGGAAATTATTGATTGTAGATTAATACTAAACTCTATTAATCTCAATTATCCTTTAGGTTATATCTAATTAAAAAAAGCTCTTTAATTAGGTCTAACTATCCTATAACGTAGAATAAACTCCCTAGATTTACTGTGGCAACCACATTACATAATAGGTTAATCTAAACAAAAACCACATAAGCTAAGGTAATTTAACCTGTACTATGTTATCCCTAACGATGCATGACCATTAGTTTACCACAAGTGAACCTGAGTTACATGGTTACGTATTCCAATCTAGATTTTGGCAATAAGTTTATACATGAATGATTTATTTGGAGTATCTAAATCAATAATATATTAATCATACGCCAAAAAAGCAAAATGAACCTGAACGTTTACATTGCTATCTAAAATTGACACTAACATTTCAGGGTGTTCAAAATGAACCATAACATTTGCAAAACGTTCAAATTGAACCATAACGTTGGGCAAACATTCAAATTGAACTCTGACCACTAACGGTGTTAAGCCACCCTCAGTTATCCACTAACATTGTAAAACTTTTGCTGACATAGATTTTTAAATTTTTTTAATATGGGATCCACCATTTGATGGCGTGAAATGTTTTAAAAGTGGTAGGTCCCATAATAGTTTGCAACGCACCATTTTGTTCTCTTCATTAAGCAACAACACGCAACATTTGCTTCTTAAATGCTACGTATGGATTTTTCATT
Organism: Erythroxylum squamatum; assembly: GCA_025629845.1. Taxonomy (NCBI): domain Eukaryota; kingdom Viridiplantae; phylum Streptophyta; class Magnoliopsida; order Malpighiales; family Erythroxylaceae; genus Erythroxylum; species Erythroxylum squamatum. Next base: position 14,570,109 of record JAOTBA010000004.1, on the reverse strand, counting down.
CATGAATGCAGTGTTTCCTTCTTAAATGCAATGCTTCCTTTGCTTTTGATTCTTAAATGCAGTGTATTCAGAGTAATAGATGCACCGTTTTAAATAACCAGCAACACACAACGTTTGCTTCTTCCTCAAACAATTCCTAATATGTGTTCTTCTTCACTTTCACATAATCCCTAATCTGTTAACTTCAATCCATAATATGCGTTCTTCTTCAATCCCAAATTCAGTTCAGTTCAGTCCCCTAATCTTTAGCGTTATTCATTTTCTTCTTTAGCGAACAACAATCTAAGAGGTTTACCAACTCGTATGAAATGATTGGTGTTCTTGTATCGTGACTATCACCTCCATTGTCCACCACCTCCTAAGAATTGAGGATCAATGTTATCGCTGCGGTGAATCAAAGGTAAAATCTGTTGTATCTTCATCATTTGTTCCATTTTCTCTATTTGAGTGCAACTTTGAGACAATGTTATGGAGTGAAATCTTTTGATTTTTCACTTCTTCATACCTTCATCTGTTGTGTCTTCAATTTCATTTTAAATGCAAATGGAAGTTGAATTTGTGAATGCCTATGATTGGTTTGAGTATGGAAGTTGAATTCGATGATTAGTGTGAGCATGAAATGTGAATGTGAATTTTGTTGAGGAATTTATTTGCACCTTGTTCCAGTGAAGGGGAGGAACATGACTATCCAATTTACTGTTATTTTTTTAGAAATGTTGAACATGTTGGTTGAAGAATGAAATTCATAATCAATTGGAGTGCATTTAGCATTAGTATTACTTACATTTATTTCATCTGCCTTCATGAAGCACTAAATTGCATATCTTGATATGGGTTAAAGTTGGTTTGAATTTTCTGTCTTTCTCTCACCATCAAGTTGCCTGTAACAATATTATGTTTTTGGTAGTTGAAAACTATATTGGAAGGAGCTAAGATTGAAGGTAATTTGCTCATCCAATCTATATTAATTATTGCTTAGTCCAGCTTTTTTCTTATTAGCCGATCACCATTTTTTTTATTTGTGTAGGTGAAGAATTACCCTTAAAGTAATAAGTCAATAATCCTAATTTGGTTATGGTTCAATGTTTCTACCTTTAGCCTTATGAGTAAATCTTGTGCTATTAAAATCACCCAAAATAATTCAAAGACTTTGATTACTCACGTTAAATTTTTTACTTAAGGAATTAGCAATTGAAGTTAGGGACATATTACTTAAAGGAGATAAGCTTAAAGAAAAGTTGCTCATTTAATCTAAATTAATCATTGCTTAGTCTAGCTTTTTTCTTATTAGCCAATCACCATTTTTTTATTTGTATAGGTGAAGAATTACCCTTAAAATTATGAGCCAATAATCTTAATTTGGCTAGTACTAGTTCTTAAACCATCATTCAAATGTTTATGATTCAACCTTCTACCTTTAGTCTTATGAGTAAATCTTGTGGTATTAAAATCACCCAGAACAATTTAAAGACTTTGATTGCTCACATGTATCTATTTTGAATTAGTTCATAAGGAATTTCTTTGAAATACTAAACTTGCATCATATGTGATAAATGAACTAATGAGAATAAGACATGTTGAGATTATGATGGTTAGATGGATTGGATGATTTATGAACAAAGAATGAAGAATTTGTACATTATCATAGTAGAAAAAGAACTCTCCTACTATTAAAGTGTTGCTAATGGTTAGAAATTATACTCCATTTCTTCCCATAAAAACCACAGATTGCCCCTATAACTACTGGCTTTTATTTGAGATTCTTGACATATTGTTTCCACCCCTAAAAAGACGCCATTTGAGATTGTTGACATGTTGTTTCCACCTTTGATTAGAAGAACTAAAAGTATTAATATAATTTTGTAGCGACTATCTAAAGATATTGATGTGACTTCTTCAACTAACACTACACTAAATTCAAATAATGATTATCTGGTGTATTATTGTGGTTTTAGAGCTCTGTTAAGAACTTAATGGAGTGTTAGAAACCCATGAAGAAGATTTTATTTATGCCCCAAATATCATGTAAGTTAATTTTTTTGATAAGTTAAAATTGTTTGTATATATGTTTAACGTTAATGGAGTGTTAAAAACCCATGAAGAAGATTTTATTTATGCCCCAAATATCATGTAAGTTAATTTTTCGATAAGTTAAAATTGTTTGTATATATGTTTAACATTTTTGTTATTAATTATTAATTATCTTTCAAGTTGGTAGATGTGAATTTTTTAAGTGGTACGATGATAAATTTATTGAGAGAGCTATTGAAGTAATTTATAACCTAAACAAAAAAGTAGATAGTTTGAAGCAGGAGGCTCAACGAACCACAATTGAATCACTTTCAATGTTGAAAATTGAGGAGCAAAGAAAGCTAATGAAAGAAGACATCATTTTGTTGACAAAAGAGAAAATTGAGTTTATATTTATTGTATTGATTATTGCAATATGGGCTTTTATACTTATGATGAGTTTTATAATATAGTTTGTTGTGGGCTATTAGAATTAAATTGTGTTTTTTTTTAAACTTGAATTATGAAGAATGAAAAATACTCATTAAAACTAATATGTTCTACACTATGTTTTGTCTTAATTGTTTTGTTATTCATGAAGTTGCCTTAATGATGCCTAATTAATAATTGTTAAACTTATGAATAATTAAATACAAAAGTGATATCACAATAAACAATTAGAGCAGTATGTACAATTGTGATTATATAATAATAAATAATTGGAGCAGGATATATAAAAGTGATTATATTAGTAAAGTGATTATATCATAATGCGTTTTTATACAAAAGCTATTTTATATATCCATCCATATATAAAAGAATCTATAAGGATGTATTAACTAATGTTTGAACAACATATAGACAACATTAGTGTAAAATCTGTGAATCAACCATAATGCTTCCCTCATTTGCACTTGATTGAGAAGGTCGACCATGTACTAGTTGATTCATTGATGATCTCCTCCTCATTGCGTCAGTTTGTAACTGTTGAGAAGTTATGCTAGGTTGTTCTTTGAACCTTAGACCTCTTGGTTCGAAAGACATTTTGAATGAATGTGGATCAGCTTCTCCAAACTTCTGCTTATTACTTTGCGAAGAGCTACCAACCTACAAATACATATGTTAATAATATGGAATCTTGAAAGTATTCAATAATGTTATTTATGGTAATATACTCACAATATTGCTTTGTTGACTTGCTACAACAACATGTTTAACTTGTGAAGAGACTTCGGGGATGATCTAATAAATATGAATCAAAGATTGTCATAAATGATCATTAGATATATGAAGCAATACATAGTAATCAAATAATGTTACATACATGTGGAGATTGCTGAGCTGGTTAAGTTGAACCTTGATTCTTACATTTTCTGACATTGTGACCAGAATTGCCACATTTTCACATTTTTGTACTTGATCCTTTCGAGTAAATTTGTTTGGATTTTTCAACTTAATAGGCTCTTTTACTCCTCTCCTTCTAATTGTTTTAGGTCTTCCTGGTATAACTTTTTTAGCTGGGGGTTTTATTAGTTTTGCATCAACAGTAGGCTAGAAAATTGGACCTTTAATAGATTGTAACACATGCTCATACAATGCCATAAATTTGGACTTCTTATAGCACTCGTCCACATATGCCTTCGGCCATTGTTTAGAATGGTGAACAACACTTATAACATGCTTGTAAGGATATCCATATAGCTTTCATGCTTGACAACTACATGATTGGTGTCTACCAATCCTTACAATATGGTGGCCATCACCTTTGGAAACTTCATATGCTCCATCACCATTCCAAACTATTCTCCACTGCATAGCATGTTTCTTATTCTTCTCTAATTTCTTCATAATCCTGGGTGTAACATCTGACTTCCAGCCATGCACAAATTCTCTCCTATCTGGATATCTCTTAATCACCATGATTCTAATCATTTCAAGCATGCTTATAATTGGCCTATCTCTAGCTGGTAAGATCCATCCATTGAATGTTTCACTCATGTTGTTATAAAAAATTGGGCATTTCGATTCAAAGGATTGGTAACTTCTTGCCCATCTCTCATTTCGATATTCAAGCAATGTAATGATGATGCACATTCACGTTTGATTTTATCCAATCTTTTCAACTGCTCGTTAAAATATTCTACATACGTTGACCAAGAACAATTCCAAAATTGTTTTCGCAAATCTTTTCCCTTCCAATTCATATGCCAATTATGGTATATGTGTCTAGCACACATCTGATGAGTGGCAAATGGTATTGTCTCTTCCACTGCTTTAATCAATCCCTATAACAATATAATAGATTAAGTTAATATATAATTGATACAACATCTAACTATTTATCAATGAATAAAAAATGCCTTTTGCATATTTGATATTATTGTTAGTCCTTCACCACTACCCAATTCCAAGTCCGAAGCCAGCAAACTTATAAACCAGGTATAATAATCAGTGTTCTCTACCTTTACAATGGCTCAAGCCAACGGAGACATCTTTCCATTACCATCCCTCCTAACTGCACTCAATAGTTGACTTTGGAATACAATTTTCAAAAAACAGTCATCAATACCAAAAATTGACCTCAAATGCCTCCATCCTCTTTTTATGGCATCAAAAAAGAGATAAAGATGTATGAATAAATAAATAAATAAATGTTATCATTATCATTATCAATAAAATGTAAAACTTAATTTTGCATACCTGTAACAAACTAGTTTCTTCATTCCTAGCTAGCTTTAGCACAATTGTTGCTCTAGGATTACTAATCCTCAACTAATGAATGTATCCTTATAGCTTCACATATTCATTCATATAATCACTTGCTCTTTCTTTTCTCAATCTCCTCTTTACAGTTCTACACATACTTGAGCTGACAAAAATATTAAGCTTTTCTTTGCATTCTTCAACAATTGTCGTCATCGAGATATTAGGCTTCTCATGTATCCTTTCTTTAAAATGTCTCATTAAGAACTTAGCGTAAACCAATTTAGGTTGGGTGGTCATAAAACACCTATACTCGGCATTGTCTGCCACCACTTTAAAGCGTCGTTCATTCTTCTCACAAACAACATACAACTCCCATGGGCATCTCTCAATACATCTCACTTTCATCCTATGATTTTGTAGTTTGTCCGCATTGCGTAATCCACAACAAACACTCTAAATTCTTTTGTAGAGCCAAACTCCATCCTTAATCTCCAATTTGCTTCAGCTTCAGATGGATTATGCCTAATACCACTACTAGGTCTTCATAATGGTTCACTAAGCTTTTCTATGCTTGGATATTCATCACTGCCAATGAAACTACTAGAATTAGTCAGCTCAATTTCAACTAGTTGGTGGTCATCAGGAATCTCAACTTATATAAAAGCCCCGTCATGCACATCATCATCCTCCTCTTCATCAACTCCTTCGTCAACTCTTAAACCATCTCCTTCACTAACACCTTTAGTAAATCCACAACTTCCCTCCTCACCCTCCCTATCTCGATCCTTTCCTCTAGATATAGGCAATATGTTTGGTACAAATGATGGGGTGTCTAACATATGAGTTACATATACATCAATCATTTGGTGGATTTTCATTAGATTAATGAACCTTTGAAAACTTTCATTTGATTCAATTCAAAATTGGGTACCCTGTAATAGGCCTTATCGACTTGAAGGTATCCTAACTCCTTCCTCATCTCATATATTTGCCGATAGCTAACAAAATATAGGTCTACTTTATCAAAAATACTTGATTCCCCATCAAAATATTTCAACCCTGGCTCTACAATGAACTTGCCACCATAAATCAACCTTATACTTCCAAATTCGACCATCATACACTTATTTACAAAAAATACATAAAGGCAAGTGTATCACTAAAAAGCATAGATTTAAATGATATTTTCAACATTATAATGGATACTACATGCATAATTATACAATTAGAGGATAACATAAGCACTTAAACATTTCAAATTTGACAAAATAATCCCAAAAAACTTAAACTAATAATCATGCATGATAAATAACTTAAACTACTATAAATCATGTATGGTAACATGATAGTAATAGATTATCAACAACTTTTTTCCTTTTCTAGTTCATCTTCTTATTATCAACATTAGCTTATGTCTTAACTACCTACATACTAAAGGAATGACATAAGGGACTATCAAAGAACAATAAACAACCTTAAGTGATGTATAATATCCTTTGAGTGTATAATTGACAAACTCATTCTCTATACTCCGCTGGCAAAAACTTTATGGTCCTAATGTTCAAAGCTTACTGCATTTGGACTTTAGATGCAAGGTGGCAGCTTATTGAGTATACTGTTTAGTATTGATAGGCTTGCATAGTTGAGAAACACAATATATATTCAGGTCTTAATGTAATATACATCTCATTCAACTTCTAAAAATAAGTTTACTTCCTATAATTGAACATTCAGATTATTGGACATCTTAAATTAAAGATACATGTCTATTATATGTAAATTACATTCTTATCACCTAAAATTAAGGGTATAACTCACAAAATCTTATTATGTAATCAATCTTGACTTTAAAAGATTAAAACTGAAAATGGATTAATGATTTTGTAAGTAATTAATAGAGGAACTGTGAGCCAGATGAAGAGCGCCATATTAAACTTGATCTCGAATGAAGTGAAAATCAATGATAACATGTTACATTCTTAAATGGAACACATGATTTGAACCCAAATATGTAGCATAACATTATTGCAATAAATGACAGACGTGTGAGGAAGAGGGAGATCAAGATCAAACAAGAGATAGCACAACCAGGTGAGTTCAACTAGAATTGTAGCAACAAAGCGATATTTAGCCTATGTAAAAGAGCAATGTTGTATGCTTCTAATCTGTCTTGTTCACCAAAATATAATGAAAATATATGGGAAGATACTACTACTAGAAGTACTACTACTAGAAGTTTGACTCTTGGTATAGTTTAGAACTCATTTAGGCTATTATTAATCCCTTCTACATGAGTTTTTTACCCTGTGCATAAATAAGATACGTGTAGAGGCAGAGCAGTCACTGACTATATATATAAATGAATAAGATACGTGTAGAGGCAAAGCAATCACCATATATATATATATATATATATATATATATATATATATATATAATTCCACGGTAGTTGGGTGTGTGTGTGTGTGTGTGTGTGTGTGTATATATATATATATTATTCCAAGTTAGTTGGGTGTGTGTGTGTGTGTGTGTGTATATATATATATATATTATTCCAAGTTAGTTGGGTGAAAGTTTGATCGAAATGTGCAAGATATATATATATATATTATTCCAAGTTAGTTGGGTGAAAGTTTGATCGAAATGTGCAAGACAGATGAAATTGTATCATAGAAAACCAACACATTCACTACTAACATCTAGTCTTCATATGCATAGGGGACCATAACTTACATCCAACACCTCAATAAGCATTGGGTACCACATCATCCAATCATAAACAACCAAGTACACAAACAAGCAGATTTAGGAGACGATACATATAAAAACATAAAAGCCAGACAATAATGGACCTACCACAATAAATGTTGACTTTTTGTTCAGAAACCCAAAGAGCGTGTGAGTTGAGTTACATTGGAAACGATGTGTGTAACAATAAGAAATAATTACGGTGCAACTAAAATCATCTGAGGAAGAACACAATTAGGGATTGAAGTTAACAAATTAGGGATTATGTGAAGGTGAAGAAGAATGCAGATTAGGGAATGTTTGAGGAAGAAGCAAATGTTGTGTATTGCTGGTTCTTCAAACCAGTGCTTCTCCAGCTCTGTATACGCTGTGTTTAATAATCAAAAGCAAACGGAGCATTGCATTTAAGAAGGAAATGCTACGTTTATGACTGAAAATTTCATACGCAGCATTTAAAAAGCAAATGTTGCGTGTTGCTGCTTAATGAATAGAACAAAATGGTGCATTTAAATAGAGGTGAGACCAACCTCCATTTAAACGTAGCACCCCTAAAAATGCAGTGTTATAAATTAATATGGTACCCACCTCCTTTAAAAATATTCCACATCATCGAATGGTAGGTCCCACTTCAAAAAATTAAAAAATCTACGTCAATAAAAGTTTCACCACATTAGTAGATAATTGAGGGTAGCTTAACATTGTTAGTAGTCAATGTTCAATTTGAACATTTTTCACACGTTAAGGTTCAATTTAAACGTTTTGTAAATGTCAGGGTTCATTTTAAACACTCTGAAATGTTATGGTCCATTTTAGACATCAGTGTAAACTTTAGGGTTCATTTTGCTCTTTTAGCCATTAATCATATAGTAACATAATTAATTACAAAAGAGAGTTAAAAATAGAATCACTAGATTAAATCGATGCCCAAACATGTTTATTGTCCTCGATATCCCCTTTAAACTGAAAGGATGAAATTTAGCTCCTCATATCTCTCCAAAGGAAAGGAATATGGCTCTTCTTTTTTTGTCTCTAATCGCTTCGTGCTTCATTTGGCCTTATAAATGTCCTTTTATACTAAAAATTAGGGTGCATCATAATATATGGTCAACTACACGAGCATGTAAGTGACTGTATGTGTCATTTTTTTCCAAAATTTGTGAACTTACACGTTCATGGTGAGTTATACAACCATTTACATAGCCGTGTAGCTCACTAACATGACCATGTAAGTCCACACACGACTATGTAGGTTGTGAAGGTCTCATGCACAGTCATGTAAGTTGTAATAACTTCATTTCTTGCATTCTTTGCCTCATCTTCACCCTAATTCATCTGCTTTTTACTTCATGAAGGAAAATAAGATCGAAAATCGATAGAATGAATCCAATGTTATGTTTTTAGCTTATTTTGGTTCTTAGTTCTCCAACTTGTACCTAAAACAAAATACGAACCAAAATAAGTATTCTAAACACAACATAATATTAATCACTAAGAATTAGGGAGTAAATATATAGTTAGTCAATCACTTATTAAGGTTAATATATAAATGCAATATAAATATCATAATTATGATCGGAATAATTTAATTTGTAATGTAATTTATCTCATATATTATATCATGTATATTTAAATACGTAAAAGATAAAGAATGCCTATAAATAATTATATTACTAACTTCAATGAACCGATTATTTGTAAGGTATAAACCAACAACTTGTTTGGACAAAGCAAACGGTAGATAAGCATCAAATTGATCACAAGTTTATAGTTGATTTTTTTTTTGAAATTTCAGCTATATCAACAACACAATTTTTAACAATGATAGTAGCACAAACTAATTCCATTATCCTATGGTCTATATATAAAAGGCATTTAGGAGGATTAGTAAGGTTACTTATAAGTTGGAGTCCCACATTCCATGTTTCCCAGCTCAAGAAAGATGCTAATGTTACAATGACTTTTGCTAATATTTCAGATTCAGTTGAAAAAAATTTCCTTGGAAAAATTTGGATAAAAATTTTGTTAAAAAGCATAACAGAGTTTTTTTTCTCTAAAGTATTAGTTCAGTGGATAGTTTGTAAACTTGGAAGAATTTATATGAATTATAACAATGTTTTCCTGATGTAAACCTTGTGAAAAAGGTTACTGAAAGAAGGGATAATGATACGAGTTGGATAAAAATGAGATGAAAAAGGCCACGAAGGATGCAATCTGACGAGAAAGGGTGTAGGCTTGTTCAAACAACATCTTAGCTGAAGGAGTAAAGATGACGAAAGAAAGCGATGACGTAGTGTTAATGGTAGCTGAACATAAATAAAATGTAGTCGTATAGATAATGAGCTATGTTAGGAGGAATATATATCAAAATTTCACTGGTTAACAACTATAAAAGAATTCTTGAAGGCTGCTAATAACAGTTTTAACCAGGCAATTAACGGTCTCTTCTCTCTAACTTCTCTTCTTGTGTTTCTACCTAAATTATGATTCTCAATCCCCGGAATACATTGTATTGCCTGCATCAACTTATGTTTAACTAGGTTCTATCCTCGTTTCATTAAAATTACCTGATGTCAATTTGGATTTGATGGAAGTCAATGATAAAATAAGGAATACGGGATAAAATTCAGATATAAGTTTCTAAATTCATGGATCAAGATTCAGGGATCAAATCTACTAAATTGTTACAACAACTAATTCTTCATCCAACGTTAAAATAAGGCGAACCAAATATTCAAGATGAGTGTGTCAGTTAAGGTTCGTAGTTTGTAATAACACATAGAGATCCTCAAAATTCATTACGGCCATTGAGCTGCTGGTGATGTTTGAATGGATGAGAGCTACAGCTTGAAGTCTAAACCGGAGCCATACTTCCAAGCCTCAAGGCGCCGCTTCCACTCATACTTCAACTTGGATGGAAATGAATTTAATAATGGTCTTGCAGGGAATAGAATGAAATGTCAGTAAACCTGGTAAGTCTTTTCTTCAACATAACAGGCATGTTCTCAGCTTATTCAATGTAGGACTAGTGCATGATAAGGAATTAGTTAATATAATTTAAACCTGAAAGATGAGAAATGAGCTCTGTTATTCTACCTTATCACTGGATCAGCGAAAGTGGAGAGAAGGGTGTAATAACCCAGCATAAAAAAGTGCACAGACCAGTCAAGAAGCACAGGTATACCAACCTGCACGATTAACAAACTTATTAATTCATTCCCTACTAATTCTACAATTGTTTGTTGCACACTCAAACCATAAAACTTCAAATTATGCCAAATTCTTAAATTGAAACTGGTGATCGATACATCTGGCTTCTGATGCACATGCCAGATTTTTTATAACGATCCAAATTGATAACTTTGGCCACCTTTGATTTACAGAGTCTATAAGATGCAGTCCGAATAGCTATTTACATATTTTAAGCATAAAATTAAGGGAAGGTTATGACAAGAATTTTAAACCAGAATGCAGTGTAATAGAATTGAGGAATAAAACCCAGAATAACATATTTCAATCTCTCATCTGAGGTGAGCATCAGTTCTTTAAAGAGAGTTCAGATGAAATAGAGGAAAGATAAACATGATTTCGTACCTTCTTAAATATTGAAGGAATGATTTGAGGTTTCGTTAACATGACAAGGCCTAATGTCTTAGCAAGAGTCCCAAACTGTATAACATCCTGTCATCAGATATAAAACAATGATGAAGTTCTACTACATTATACTATAGCAGTTTTATGTAGTAGTCAACTGATGGTTAACTGAAAATAACCTGAAGAAATGGTCTTAAAACTGGATCCCCCAGCCTCTGAAGAAGTTACACATTTTGTTGATCAGGAAATTGAAAGGGGGACAAAAAAAGAGGCGAATAAATAGCAATTCAACAGTCCGCATTTTAGTAAGGAATAATGAATTGAAGTGTCTAAACTTTTTGATTTTTTCAATTCAATATCTAAATTTTAAAATTTTTAATAAAGTGTCAAGACTTTTAACAGTCATACAACTCAGTTCAAAATGCTATCTTTGTTGACATTTTGTTGATGTGGCCAACAGAGCATGTGAAGACTGATATTTGGAAAAGTTACATGCGCTTCTTCTTCATCAACAACAAAACAATGAAACCCCCTTTCTATTCCAACTTTTAATTCTATAGTTACCAATGTAGCGACATCTGGCAACAATCCATCCTCTTTCTCCAACCTCTTTGTCAATATGTTAAAACTCTCTCATGAAAAAAATTTGTCAACAAATCCCCAAAACATTGAATTCCATAAAACCAAGTTCCTATCTAACATATAAAGGAAAGCTTTTGATGCTTCCTCAACAAAATGATATTTCCCATACATTGTGCTTAATACATTACCCACAAACACATCAAAAATAAAGCCATCTTTATCACCATTCCATGAACAACCTCTCCAAGCTACCATTCATAGGCATACTGCAACTCTTAATGACACAAGGAAAAGTAACAATGTTACATAATTAGTAAACCTACTAATAATTGCATTCCACACAAGCAAAATCTAAACACACAAAGAGAATTCACGGAGTTTCTACTCATGGCATACATGGAAACGAGATGGGTATTAAGTACACAATAATTGCAATGATGGGTCTTTCGAATAAGTTCCTGGAGATCTCGACAAGTTCAAAGTCATTTTAACGGTCACAGGCCTAGATTAACATCTACATTGCTTCTTTTATTGTTACTGAATTCAAAAGAGCATCCTTTTGAAAGGTTATCTGAAGAAAAGCTAGAGCTTTATGTGGGTTACCACTGTCTCAGAGTAGAAAATGAAGAAAACAGTCTTGGTTACAGATTGTAGGGATAAGAATATGCAGCAATTAAAACATTTCAAGGCCTGATTATATGCTTGATTGCAGGGATCTAATTCACTACTTAGTTTCTTTTTACCAGTATATATATGTAACTATATACTAATATATCCAGAAATCAAGACCTTTCCTCCTTTTTAGAGTCAATCTTTGGCTATTTGAATTTTCAGCTTTCATTCTTGCTAGTGATTAGAAGTCTTAGTTTTCATCTTCATTTTAAGTTCTTCCCAGGGAACAGAACTTTGAAATTTGGGTCACTTGGGACCCTCACTATTGCCACCACTAAGAGCGCCACCAACCAACCAGCCCTGCTTTGAAGACTGGTCACTGGAAGCCTAATGCGTGAGACTTACACGCTGCCTTCTGCCTCCGATTCCACACCTTGGCGTGTGACGGCATATGCAATAGTGTCTCGCCCTCTAGCAAGCTTCTTTGATGTCAACTCTTCCTCTCTGTTACCTTTGTATACTTGGTTTCCCTAGTCCTTACTATTGACTAGAGTTATTGCCACATTTATTAGAATTGATTGTATTTCCTTGTATACATTTAGGAATTGATATCTGTAGTAATTTCTCCTTGATTTCTTCATGTAATTGAGAGATTTGATAGTTAGAATAGTTTCCTAAATAGTCCTAGGTCTTGTGTATATAAACTATAGGATTTTTCTGTACAAAATATCACAGTTCACTAATAGAAACACTTTTGGTTTTTCTTTGATTTATTTTCTTCATGGTATTTGATGAATATTAAAGATAATTTGTATTTTACTATATTTCTATACATATGAACAAGGTTTAGCTAGGCTTATATACAAACTTCCTAGGCCTATTTAGGAAATAATCTAGCTATTAACTATAGGAAATCTCCCAATTATAGGAGAGATTATAGGAGCAATAATAACAATATTAATACAAGATCAATTCTAATATCTCTAGTCAACAGCTAAGTAGGAACCATTTACTATTTTTACGCATTGATTTCTTGCAAAGGATTATAGGAAGAAAACAATTTAGAAGACCCAATCGTATGATCTATTGCCCCAAAATTAGTTATCCAAGAATGATCTAAATTAGCACTGAAACAAGAGGCAACTAGATAATTTCCTTTTTGAACTAAATAACAGGTATGATTTGGACTATAGAAATTTGGAGACTGAAGAATCTTACTTATTTGATCTATCTGTTCCTTTGTGAATGACTGCGTACCAGAAGACGTTTCGGGTCCAGATTCAGTAGTATTGGCTTGGGAGGTATGATTGTGTCTAAATTGTTTTTTCTTCCAATTTTTTTGTCTTCCCATGAATTTTTCAGCATGTTTTCCAGGTGTGTGAATCACATTTACAATGATCTCACCGTGCTTTTTTGTTGTTGTTTTTTTCTCTCCTTTAGCCTCTATTCCTTTCGAAATGAGTGCAGAACATTCAACCTCAGATTTGATATTGCCAATCATCACTTTCCACCTTATCTCCTCTCTCTTTACTTCCGAGAAAACCTCTTTGATAGAGGGTAAAGGCTTTCTTCCCAAAATTCGCCATCTATCTTCATCCAATTTTTGATTCATTCCTGCAAGAGAAACATAAACTTTATAATTTTCCTCCCTTTTTTTATGTCTGACACGGTCATTCAGACAGTCCCAATTATCTTCATAACATAGGTCTAATTCCTGCCACAAAGTTACAAGTTCATTATAAAACAATGTAACGTCACGGTCTCCTTTCTTGGCTTTCCATGGCTTTGTTTTTAGTTCAAATATTTGAAAAGAATTTTCAATATCAGAATACATATCTCGAACTTCATCCCATACATCTTTAGCTGTTGGCAAAAACATATGAGGTTTTCTGATTGCAAGTTCCATGGAATAAATCAATCAAGCTATGATCAAGGAATTTTTGAACCTCCATATTGCCTTATTTGGATCATCCGAAGCCGACCTTGTTGTCTCTCCATTCAAATACCCGAGGTTTCCTCTACGGTCAATGACCACTTTATTGTTTGCGACCATTCCAAGTAATTATGACCATTCAACCTGTGATTCATCAATTGAAAAGGCAAATTGAGCCAAGAAGATCATAGTTATGTTGTACATTGTTTGTCATAACACCGGGATTATTCAAACTCAAACTGCTGAAATCACTGTTGGAGGATGAGGCGTTCCTCCGTTGGCCAGTCATCACTAAACGATAGTCCATTTAGGACTTATTTGAATAAGAGAAATAAAAAAATATTGTGGAAGAGTTGTGGCTCTAATACCATGAAGAAAGAAGACAAAGTAATTCTTCCTTAATTTTTTTTATGAATGGTACAAGGAATATATAGGACAATACAACCCTAATTACCTCCTTAAATTAAGAAGATTCTATTTATTCTTTAAGTAATAAAATATCAACTAATTAAAAAAAATCAACTAATTATCTATAGAGAATCAACTAATTATCTATAGAGTAATCCTTGTTTATGCGTTCTCATAAGTACTCCTAGATATTAAGAAGTAGATGTTTACTATGAACCACAACTCTTTGTAATCTATCCCTTCGGATCATCCTTGACCTTTTGTATTCTAGATGTCATTACTTTTAATTAATGAAAACTTTTAACTTAAAAAAAATTAATTATCTATAGTGAATCAACTAATTATCTTTAGAGATAATTAGGTGATTATTTCCATAATATAAAAAGTAATCAATTATGTCCAAATTAAAGTGGTTGAGTTTTCTAAAATAACTCATTTAGAGTTATCAATTATCCTTAATTAACCTTTATTTTATAGGATTCTTTCCTTAGTCACTTGGGGGAGGTGGAAGCAACCAGTTGTAACAAGAAGTAGTGCAGATGTATAGTTTTGATCCTTAGCAAATGGAACGTGTGAATTAATTTGGATAAGAAGGGTGTTGGAACCAACAAAGTTATACTATGATATTAAAGTAGAGCTCTAAAAGTACCTATTTTTGGAAAAATGAAGTTATATTGCGATAATAAAGTAAGTCTTAGTATCGCTCATAATTTAGTCCATCATGATAAAATAAAGCATGTGGAGTTTGAAAAGAAATCTCTAAAAGAAAAAAATTGAAAAGGTGCTTATTCTCATGACTTACGTACCTACAACATAAGTAACTCGATGTCCTTATTAGAGTTTACTAGGGTTAGGCGATTGTACCAATTAGCTTGAAGGGGAGTCTTGGCAAATAAAACCAAAAATCAGAAAGAGTAGTTGCTAGATCTGGATTCAAACTGTTGTAGAAGATCCAATAGTTCTGTTTTGTTTTTATTTGTTTTGGTTTTAATACTTTCAATTTCAAATTATTAGGAAGATTGGATTGCTTTTATTTAAAATTTGAATGTTTCTCTAAATATATCTAAGATCCGGAGATTTAATTTTCTGATTTTAAGAATGTAACCTCTCTATTTATGGGATCCCTTGAATGAAAATAACCTAGATTGCCCCAAAGATGAGTTTGACCCAATGATTTATTTCTGGTCTAGTTGATCCTTATTTGACATTAAAAGTATATTGATTTGTTTCCAATAACTGAATCCTTTTGTCTGTAAATATTGCATATTCGATTTTATCCATAAATCTATTTTCTTCCCTATGAGTTCTAGTTTGAATCAGAATGCTAGTTTTTACTAGTTACATGTTATGATATGAATATACCACACCAATTTGTTATGTATGGATGATGAGATTACAGTGAAGTCTACATAATTATATTGTTCTTCTATTGTCTATGTTTTGGAATTATATTTAAGGGTTTGTTTTTGGGAATAATACTTTTGCCTTTGATTTTGCTTCAGGGTGGATAGAGTGGGATGGTGAAAGATTTGAGTTCAAAGATGCTCCTTCTTATTCAGAAAAGAATTGGGGTGGAGCCTTCCCAAGAAAATGGTTTTGGGTAAATTGTTATTTCCATTTTGATCATTTCAATTAGAATAGTGCTTGAAAACATTTAATTCCATGTTTGCATATTCAATTGTATCAAAATGAAAATTTGCCACGCTTGCATTGCAGAAGATGAATGAGATAGTTTTTTTTTTTTCCTTTTTTGAAAATGAAAATATGTTGAATAACTAACTCTGAAGGAGGTTCAACAAAAGATCGACATGCAAGAGAAGTTTTCCATGGAAACTTTGATACAAAAGGGACAACCAAACTTACTAAGAGTTTAAAACTCTAACAGCCTTGGTAACTCTCAGCCATGTACATATAACATAAAATCATTTGACAAATCAAGAAGCCATAAGTTTTAAGTCCACATAGGACAATTCTGTTGCTTCAAAGCTGCTATATATCAATCTCACTTAATTGTCTCCAAGTAGAGTCCACATAGGACAATTCTGTTGCTTCAAAGCTGCTATATATCAGCCTCACTTAATTGTCTCCAAGTAGAAGATAGGCATTCCTTTATGTCAATCCTCCTTGGTTTTTAGGACTTTAGTGTAAGAAGTTAGATGTATAAAGAAGATTGTTGTATATCTTATTATGCTCTAGACCCGTAGGTTTTTATATAGAGCTAGGGTACATAGTTTTGGTAGTCTTCCTAATTTAGGAAGACTCCTTATTAGGAAAGATTCCTAATA
>JAOTBA010000004.1:14492589-14513458 GCA_025629845.1 Erythroxylum squamatum | reverse complement strand
AAATCTAACAAAATCGAAACCCTAGCATCTCTTTTCTTCTTTCCCCTTTTCTCCACCGAAAGCTCTCACTCTTCTCTTCTTTCTTATTCTTTTGTTTCTTTTCTCCCTTTCAATTGTCGTGCATCACTTCCCTTTATACTAAAGCCCACTCTTCTTATTTACCAACTTGCCATTAATAAACAAGAAAGGACCCATATGCCCTTACATGTAAGCCTTAAAAATTGACATCTTTCTCAGTTGAATCTCAAAAATCATAAACTTTCATAGAGAGATAGAGGGATGTCTTAGAAATCCAACGCTGCAAGACTCAGATCGATCGGAGGTCGGACGAAAAAGATATGATCAAAAGAGTGAAGGGAGGTCGGATCAGCAAGAAGATCAGAGGTCGGCCGGCAAGAAGATCAAAGGTCGGTCGGCCAGAAGATCAGAGGTCGACCAGTAAGAAGATCAAAGGTCGGTCGGCCGGAAGATCAGAGGTCGGCCAGCAAGAAGATCAAAGGTCGGTCAGCTAGAAGATCGGAGGTCGGCCAGCAAGAAGATCAAAGGTCGGTTGGCCAAAGATCGGAGGTCGGCCAGCAAGAAGATCAAAGGTCGGTCGGCCAAAGATCGGAGGTCGGCCAGCAAGAAGATCAAAAGTCGGTCAGCCAAAGATCAGAGGTCGGCCAGCAAGAAGATCAAAGGTCGGTCGGCCAACGATTAGAGGTCGGCCAGCAAGAAGATCAAAGGTCGGTCGGCCAGAAGATCAGCAGACGATCGCCCAACGCTTGCACGGTCGGTCGGCCAGCCGGTCGGTCAGCACCTGCACGCGCTGGGCTGGCTGAGGGATCTATCAGTTCAATATACTATCTTCCAACTTTCATATCTTTTGACCCAGAACTCCAAATTTTACAAACTTGGTATCAATGGAAAGATAGAAGAACGCTCTACAACTTCAATGAAAATCCTAAGAACAATTTCCAAATCTATGAGGGTCAAAAATTGACTTAAAGCTTCTGTCCGAAATCTGCCATTTTGACAGCATCTGCACCAAAATTCATCAACTCACATCTTTCAACTACCACATGCAAAAATAGCACATTATACATCATTGGAAAGATATGAAGCTCCTCTACAACTCTCAAGAAGGTTACTTGATCTCAATTCACATTAGCCCAAAATTTGCATCAAGCACAGCATACATAAAACTAACCCTATGAACACATCAGTCTAGAATTTGCAGTACCTGTACTCAACTTCAACAACTCACATCTTCCAACCTCCACATCCAAAAATAGCACATTATATCTCATTTGAAATCTATGAAAGTCCTCTATAACTTTCAAGAAGGCCACTCGATTCAATTCAACCCATAACAGTCCAGAATTTGCATTAAAACACAGCACACACAAACTTACCTTTATGGACATTTACAAAACAATGCAAAGTAACTTTTAGAACAATCATTGGCAAAACACAATAAAACATGAATATTCTTCATTAATATCAAAATATGAGTTCGTACAAAGCTTTAGTGGGCATTTCTAGCCCCAATACATCAAGATCTCAAAAGTGAAATTACAAAGAAAGCCACAACACATACATACTTGATTTAACTACCAAAATCCTCTTTGCACATGAATAAATCACCACCAATTCCTCATTTAAAAATTCTAACTTCCAAGAAAAGATTCGGGGTCTAACAGCTGAACTCCTCTGTATTTTCTGAGAGTAAGCGAGATAAGAACGACGAGACTAGAAGGTAGAAGGGAATAAGAGAGATAGAGAAGATGATACTATTTTTCCTTCCTTTTTCCATTGTTCACCGTATAGTTTTTAGGATTCTTTGTAACAGAATTGCTAACAGAATTCTAGCAGCTAACGAATTCAAAACGTAATTGAAAAATGATTTCCAGCTGTAACTTGAATTAATTTGCTACAACATAATCCACAAGCTTTCTTGGTGCACTCCTTATACGTATGGACTTGGGCTGAGTGGTTGTTTCTCCATTCTTATCATCACCTATCATTGTTTGTGACGGAAGACTAATCGTCGCAAAAAAAAATTTTGACACAGATAATGTTTTGCTATTGTGAGTTTGCGACCATTTGTGCGACGATTTGTTTCTGTCACTAAATGTTTTTGGCGACGGTGTCTTGTCTCTATCGTAGTGTATATATACCCATGTTTTAGTTCGTATGCCACCTATTTGAATTCCTCGAAGTCACCAGACTTCAACAAAAAACAAATCCTTTCATAAAATAAACTCCTCCAATTATTGGTGGTGAAACCAGCCCCCATTATTTCAGTTTTCCTGCAATACCATTATCATTTAAGCTTAATTGAAGTTCATTCTAACATCATTCCAATAGGAAATGACTTGGAAGGTAAGGAGAATAGGAAGACTTTGTGGATTTTATTTATGGTTATAGTAAAAAGAAAAGGAAAAGAAGAACAAGAATAAATGTTCTAATGCTCGAAATACAATGATAAACCAACCCAGAAATTAAATATTTCTTGAAATATACCTTTCAATAGTCATTTTTGAACTTTGTCTTCTTCAATCTTCATTCATACAAACAAAGAGCTAGGAATTCGATGATGTCTTTATTCTTCTTCATTCTTCTTTCCTGTAACATTAATAGGCATCCATGATTTTGGGGAAAATTAGGTTTAGTTGATTTAGGTATTTTGAGGGTAAGGAGAGTTGGGTGGAGGTGGAGGCTTTCAAGTTAGTGGTCAGGTTGGATTATTGGGGTTTTAGGTTAGTAGCCACGCCACTAAATTTAGTTGGTTGCATAATTGCATTGTAGGAACTTTCCTTAATTTTTTAACAGAAGTCGTTTAAATAGAAAGGACTTTTATCCAAAATTCTAAATATTGAGGGTTTTTAAAAAAAATTTCCAACTACATGAAAGGTTTTCGTCTTTTACTCAAAATATTAATAGAAGCTACATGATAGTCTTTTACAAGGGGACATTCACTATGTGTTAAAATTTTGATTTATTAATTAACTGATTTACAATATACATATTATTATTTATATAAAATATAATACAATTTTTTATATGCAATATTAATTGATCTTATTAATAAATACTAATTTATTATATTATATTAATAATTAAAAGTATATGATAATAAATTAAATTTTTAATTTATTATATAATAAATTAATAAATAAGATAAAAAATTTAATTTAATAAATATATAACTTTATTTATTTTTTATTATTAAGCCAACTGGTAAAAAATTTATTTTTATTGATTTACCATATTTATACAACATTACTTTACATTAAAAATAAAATAAAATAATTAATATTAATTGATTTTATTAATAGCTAATTTTATGCTGTTTTATCATGATTTATTAACAGTAAATAACTTATTAATTTAATATAATAATTCAAATTTTTATTTAATTTTATCAATTATTTAATGATATTAATGAATAAGATGTTTAGTTTTTATTTCATCTATAATTGATTAAATTTATTGTTATATTTTAGTTATTTATTTATCACATTTATATATATTCCTATTTATATTAACAAGTATAATAACTCATTTCTAATGATTAATAATTTATTAATTTATTAAAATTAATGATTAATGGTATATGTATTCATTCAATATTACAATATATTAAATATTTAATCACAAATTTATTTATTATGCAATAACACTAGTAAACTAGATGATTAATTTCTATTTTCTTATTTTTATTCATATCTTATAAAAATTGTTTTATTTTTATTATTACTCAATATAATTGAAAAATATAAATTTAATAATTTTAAGCTAATAATTATTTCAAATGCGTTAATGAAACAAGAAAAATTAATCAGTATTAACACTAACTCCATCATACTGATACTATAAGAAACTTATTCAGTGGCAGTGATTAATTCAACAAACGATAAAAACATGAAGAAAATCAAAACTAACACAAGTCCAGCGGAAAAATATGATAAAAGAAATCGCGACAGTTACCGTCATAAGCATACGTAAAGTGGCGGGCTCAACATGCTTTTAACTACCCACGCAATTCAGTTAATGATCAACTCTAGACTAAAGAGTGGAGCTTTCTCTCTCAAGGTCAAGGTAATGAAATCTTGTTGAGCTCCAAGAATCTTGCCTTTCCCATTTACTTTCATTGTTTTTGTACATAATTAATTAATTAATTAATGTCAGTGCTGCTCAACTGGTTCATATATATGGCTAGTATACTGTAGACAGGTGATGATGTATTATTGTTATAATGTAAGTATATATACAGATATGGCTCGAACCAAACAAACTGCACGCAAATCCACCGGCGGGAAGGCTCCGAGGAAGCAGCTTGCCCACAAAGCTGCTAAAATGAGGGCGGTATGCCGTATGCATATGGAACCTTTTTGGACGTTGATTTCTTGAAATAGTTTTTCTTTATGACTGATATTTTCCACATTTCTTACTTCAGACTCCACCCCATACACCGAAGAAGCCACACAGATTCCGCCCTGGAACCGTCGCTCTTCGGTATTAACTGCAAAATAAAAAAATACTCATCTTCGTCTACAACTATATTTAGTTTTTTATATATATATTTACGTTGGTTTGATTTCTATTTCATGTTAACATGTGATTCAGGGAAATAAGGAAGTTTCAGAAGTCCACGGAGCTGCTTATCAGAAAGATTCCGTTCCAGAAGCTGGTTCGTCAAATTGCTAATGATTTCAAGGTATCTACAAACTCAGTTCTACTACTCTCCCTCGCTTCATGCTGCAACTTGAACGTAAAGTTACGTTCCTTATTCCTATACTA
Organism: Erythroxylum squamatum; assembly: GCA_025629845.1. Taxonomy (NCBI): domain Eukaryota; kingdom Viridiplantae; phylum Streptophyta; class Magnoliopsida; order Malpighiales; family Erythroxylaceae; genus Erythroxylum; species Erythroxylum squamatum. Next base: position 14,508,673 of record JAOTBA010000004.1, on the reverse strand, counting down.
TATATGTTTATATTGAATGCTATAAATAATATATATATATATATCGACACGTGTAGTCTTCCTCTCCTCCTGAATAAAAATGGTTGTTGTTGCAGATTGGTCTGCGATTACAAAGCCAGGCAATCCTGGCATTGCAAGAGGCAGCAGAAGCATATATTGTCGGACTGTTGGAGGATACGAATCTCTGTGCCATTCATGCCAAGCGTGTCACGATAAAGGTTGACGATATTCAGCTAGCTCGGAGGCTCCGTGGTGAAAGGGACTAATGAAGGCTTGTGTAACTCTTCTTTTGAGATTGATAGGATACAATAAGACTAGGAAGCATATTTCGTTTTTTTCTCCCTGTCGCCAATTGGCCTATTGTTTGTTGTTGGGAGATGGCCGTATAATCGTAGACATCTTGAAGATTTTCTTGGAGATGCCGGTGGAAGATAGCTCACTGTAAATCCTGATGTAGTGCACTCCCGTCTGTTATTATAAAATTTCCAAATGGTCCTCTTTCTATTCTTCCTTTCTCTTCTTTAATTTCTCCGCTTTGGATTATAATTTGGTAGGGGAATATGTAGTTACTAAACACGTGTGCTACCTTACCTTACATGCATATTGAGTTATTGGCGATAATCCAATGACAAGATAGAAATTATCTATCAAATTGTATTGTGAAATAACATTAAGAATGGAATAAAGAATAAACTTTATGTATGTAATTTAAGGGTTTTTTAGTTTCAGTATTATTTTATTTTTAGATTTAATAAAAAATTTATTGATTAAGAAAATCCGTTCAATTTTTTTTAGTTTCTTCTTATTTTTATAATTTATGAAAATTGATCTTCATCTTTTTTCTTAGTTTATTTATTAATTTAGAAAATATTATTTAACATTATTAATTTCTAAGAATTACCTCTGCCCCCTCTCTCCCTAAATTACATCCTTACACCTCACTGCTTTATAGTTTTGGAAAGCTTTTGGCACGAGCTGGAAATGCTCTGAGCAAATCCAGATGCTCCTGCATCAGGTGACATGGACAAGGAAGAGGGTGAGCTAGATGGGAACATTGCTACAAAGTTTGGAGCTAAACCGAGTGTGAGAGTGGAGTACTCCAAGGAAGCTTTTCTAGGCATGTAAAATCTAGGAAAACTTAGAGGAGATGGAGGTTCTCCCTTAAAACCTGCCTCCAAGGGTATTGGAAACTCTGCAGTAAAGTGTACTAGGAGTAAGGGCATTGTGAGACTTTCATGTGTGGGGAACTTTGCAGTGAAGAATGTTGGAGCTGAAAAAATGATGGGAACCATGGAGCACTCCAAGGAATTGTTTTTAGATCTGCAAAGTCCGGGCACACCTTGGGGAGAGGGAAGTTCAACCAAAAAACCTGCTTCCGCTGGAGAAGGCAACTTTGTAGTGAGGAGCATGGGAGTGAGGGAACTGCGAGAAGTACAAGTTTGTCCTAAAAATTGGCAGATGGGTACCCTGCAAGAAAGAGTGCTGGAGTTGAGATAGCGTTCACTAAGGAAGACTTCCTAGATCTACACAACACAGGGAAGCATCGAGGAGCTAGAAGTTCGATCCAACAATCAGCATTAATAACATGGAGAAGAACTAGTTGGGGGATCAGATAATGAATTTGAACTTGAGCAAAATGAGTGAGCAGCATAAGGTGTAACACCTCTTATATGGAACCTACAACCATCCACAGACATAGCAACCAAATTCCTGTACAAGCATTTAAGGTATACAATTTTATTCAATGCTATACATATACACATTACAAAACTTCCCAATGCTTAATTAACAGTAGTAATACATCTTTATATTTACATGGTAATCCAAACAAAAACATACAATTTCCTTTCTTCATTACATGTGCAATCATCTGTAACTAAAAACATATTTCAAAAGTACCTTTTCTTCTATCTGTTGGTATTGTTCCCTGCAGATGTTCCCTGTACCTCACTCCTATGACTTAGATCTACATGGATTAACACCCATGCTAAGCTTGAAAGCTTAATGGAGAAAACACTTAGTTTGAATGACTACTCATAGCAGTCATCTGCCAAGAACACACATTCAGAAATATCACAACTCATATACCATCAATTCACATTCATGAACCAAACATTGATATTCAATGCTCATGTAAATAATGATGGCATACTTAAGCAAAGTACATAATGCAAATATGCTTCAATATATTATCCATATATCGAAGATGCACTTTTATAAGCCAAATATTGATATTCACCTCTTATTAATACAAATTATCAATATAATTGTACATCATTACAATTCATCATTACAACCAATGCAAATGCTCATCAATACTAATTATTCATTTTGTCATGTTGTATTTCTTATTTATTACTGTTAAGTTTCCTCTTTATGTTAAGCCTGCACATTTTCTGTGGGTGTGGAGAGCAGGTGTTGTCAAAGATATCAAACTATATATGGATACCCGAAGGTATCGAATTGTGGATACCCAAAGGTATCAAACTGTGGATACCCGAAGGTATCAAACTATTGACTATGGTGGTGTCAAACTGTAGTAGTTGAACTGTAACCCTATAGATATGCCTATCTATCCACAACTAAGACAATAGAGTAGGCACTAACATTTCCTTTAACCATTTGCATATTTCACAATTCATATATTAACGAATCATATGATATACATTTTAAGTCATAAAATCTGTATTTGCTTTCATACATGCAATTTATAGCTTACCACCATTATTAGAAGGGTATCAAAATCGCACTTGTATAATCATACTATACACATATGAGTAATGAATATGCATACAAATCATTTATATACATGTAAATTTTCTTTGGATTGCATTATGCTCAATCTTATATTTCAATGCTTAGTCTCCCAATTCAAATGTGGTAAGTCCTATTTCATTTATTTTTAGGTGTTCAAAAAGTTTCATACACATTAAAAAAGGGTTAGATAAGATCCGTTAAAAATCATAAACGAAAACAAACTCAAAATAGTGAAATTTGAGCTAAACCCCAAAGTGGTCTAAAAATAGGCAAACTATCAGTCTATAAACAAATCACTTGACGAACTCTAGTTGTTCCTTAATATTCGTATAAAAAAAGTTTGAACTGGGTTTCATGGTCTTCTAGGCATTTTTCCATCCGTGTCTCTAGTTTCCAAAACACTAAAGATCAGGCCATTCGGACTTCTAATACATGAGCTATAGACCAAATATCACATCCTACTCCAAAATAGGGGCAACTTCATGTCACCATTTGCTATCTCAATTTCCAACATCATAAAGCCAGAACTAAGCCAGAGTCTCTTATAGATACTTATATTTCTATGCCATAGTTTTCATGTGCAACTAAAATCACCAAATTTAGAGGCCTATAGGCTGATTTATGGCCAAAATAATGTGATTGGTTTAACAAACCCTAGACAGAATTCCACTACACGATAATCTCTTGTCATATTCAACCAATTCTATACAAGATAACACCAAAATAACACCAAAGCATCTTCTCAAGAACCATTCCACATCCAAATGAATATTTTTACACATTCAAATATACACAAATATAGAAATTAACTTAGTGGAGTCCCTAACCTTAAAATTGGCAAAGTAGTTCTTGTTATGCTTTTCCTTCCCTTCCTTTTTATCTTTGCTTGAATCACTAAGTGAAAAATGATGGGATGAATAAGGTGAAACGGAGAGAAGAAAAATGTGAAGTTAAGATCAAAGTGTCATCCATCTTCCCTCTCCATATGCCTTTTCATGATTTTTCTAGTCTTAGGCACATGTTTCAATCCTATTGGATCATATGTCACAATCCTATTGGACCATGTGTTACAATCCCAATAGACCACGTGCTATAATTATATTGGACCATGTGTTACAATGCTATTGGACCACGTGTTCGTTTCTATTAGACCATGTGTTACAGCACTATTGGACCGGGTGTTAAAATTCTATTGGACACACATGCTTTAATTCTATTGGTCCATGAGTTGACTTTATGAAAATTGCATATTGGTCCTTTTTCTTCCTTTAATTCCCATATTGGTGTTAAGTCAAAATAACTTTACGTAAATAATTTTGATGGAGAACAAACAATAATGAAAAGAAGAAAGTAAGATGGAAGCAGAACAAAAGACAAACGGAATGAGCAAAGCCAAAAATCAGACGGAAGAAAGTCAGACGATACAAAAGGCAGACGAAAGAAAATCAGACGCAAGGCGCGAGAATAAAAATGAGACGAAAGCGCAAAGAGAAAAACATCAGACGGAAGAAAGTCAGACGATACAAAAGACAGACGAAAGAAAATCAGACGCAAGGCGCAAAAAAAAAATGAGTCAGAAACGCAAGGAGAAAAACATCAAACGGAAGAAAGTCAGCCCGAAGCGTAGACTAAAAGGTCAGACGAAAGAAAGTGAGACGGAAGATCCGATACCATGTCGGATTACAAATCAGCTTGAGTTGGTTACAGAACTCAACTGAATAACTGATTCTTGAAAGATCAAGAAACAAGAAGAAAGAAGCAGTTTTCAAGAAGCAGTTGAAGACGAAGGCTATAAATACAAGTCGGAGTTGAAGACTGCAGAAGTTAGCGAAATTAAAAAGCTTAGCAATTTTTGAGAGAATTTATTGTGCAAAAAATCTAGAGCTATTTTCCTGTAACAAAGCTCAAAATATCTTTCAGTTGAATGAAGCGCAGATAGCCTGAAGAGGCTAAGAGTGAAAAAATACTTATTGTAAGAGACCTGAAGAGGCTCAGAATCAAAGAATACTTGTAACGTTTTTGAGAGATAGTGAAATCTTAGAAAGATATCTGAGGACTAGACATAACCCACGGTTTGGGGTGAACCAGAATAAATCTGTCGGGTTGACATCTCTCAACTCTCAACCCTTAACTCTCTTAACTTTGAATTTTTGATTTTATTGTTTTTATATGTGAATTTCGAAAATACTTTATACTATTGATTTTCAGTAGTTTTGTAAAAAGAACAAGTTTCTTTTAGCGAAATCGTTTACAAGGGGATCAACAAAAAAGAATACACAATTCAACCCCCTTCTTGTGCATTTGTATATCGTTTAATAAGTGTGGTATTAACGTGTGATTCACTTCAGGAGCATTATATAATAAAAGGATTGAATTATACGAAAAATCATGTATAGAAAGGTTAGTCAAAAATACTTGGACATTCTTAAATTGTTGGGTAGTCATGATGCGTTGCTAGATACCAATCTTGATCTATAAGTATAGATTGGTTAATTAGAGAATTAAAGATAAATTAAAAGGAGTTTTAATTTATCTATTTCTAATTATGAATTATAATCATAATTTATAATCATTTCCAACATATTTAGGAATCTAATGGGTCTCCTATATAGAATGGGTTGAAGAGAGAAAAAATATTTTATTAAGCTGGACTTAATTGTAAAGTTTGAGAAACTTTATAATTAAATATAAGATATTTAGTAAATAAGGATCAATATGAGCTCTTAGATCTTATTTGAGCATAATTGGTACTTAATTAGAATTATTTGTAATTCTAATTAAATTTTAATTAAAGTTAGAATTTAATTTCAATTAAATTACTAAAACGTCCAAAACTTATTATAAATATGCTTAAGCTCTAATGGAGCTAGCACTTCTTGATTAACGCTCTATGTAAAAGTTACAGAGTTCTCTTTCTGTGGATATCGTTAGAGGCCAGACACTTATGCAACTACAGTGGTTGAGATGAATCAGTTTCAAAAACGGTTTGAAGGATACGACGAGAATATGATCAAGTTTCGGAATAAAGTACGAATTAGATTCAGCTTTATTATGATTTATGTGTTAATCATTTTATATAATTAAAGTGATCTTGGTTTTCAAAAAATCAAAAATAAAAAAATTTTGTAATTATTTTGTTATGGCCGAGATCAAATCCTGTCCTGATTTCCCAAAATACTGGTCTTCCATTAGCAAATGATTTTTGTTCATGGATTAGCAGGTTTGAATATATTACAAAATTATATATACTTACCAACCAAAAATATGATATTTTATACTTTAATGGGTTTGGTTAAAGCTTTAACATCTCTATAAAGAAAAATGTCAAATGGCTCAAAGGGGATGTAGTCCTTGTTACGAGTTCAATTATATGTAGAAAAGAAGGAAAGTAGTACCATGATTAGTGTTGTATACCAATTTTGCGTATTTAAAACCAAACTGAAAGAATCGAGTGAAAGATTGCAGAATCAAACGGACTATTAATTTATTTACCAAATATAAATTGAATTCTACCTTTAATTTCTTACAATTTTAGATATTTTTTCAATAATTCAACCCAAAATTGAATTAAACTATATTAAATTATTAAAAATTAAACTTGATTAAAAAATCATATTATGTGTACTTTGATTTTATAATATAAGTTTTTAATTTTTTAATTTTGATATATAAATTTTAATATTTAAAATATAATGTTTACAATTTGAGCTTAGGTTTATTGAGGTCATCAATTTTTAGCATTTTGGATTATAATTGTTCTTATATAAAAGCAATGATTCTTAATAAATTAGATTCTATTATGCATTCAAGATTGTTTAATTTCTTTATATTCTCTATCTAACTAATAATAAAAATCTTAAACTCTCAAATTATTATAACTTTATTACTATTATAAATATGTAAGTATGAAGAACACAAAAATATCAATTAGTTATTAAAATTTGTACAAATTAAAAATTTTATTTACCTTAACAATAAAAATTTCTCCTTTTCATTTTAGTGATTTAAAAGGGCATATAGAATGATATCATGTTTTTAAAGATAGATTATTTTAACCTCGGACATTGTTTAATTGTAAGGGCCTTTCTCAATGTGAAGAATGTGTCTTTTTTAGAGAACATTAAAATTTTAGTTTTAGGTTTGAATAAGGTTATAAAATTGAAACTAAAACAAGAATTTAATTTGATCAATCAAATAGTTGCAACACACTCAAGAATTAACCTAAGAAATTACCAATTGATAAAAAGGGAACTTTTCCTATCTTTTAATGCTAACCTAATCAATTATGAATTACTGGATTATTGGTTCTAGACGATCCTAGGGTTGATTACTCTCTCTCGAGTTATAAACATTAACCCTAATTAGATTATGGAAGTTGCAATTTCTCAATTAACAACCTATTCAAAACCCTAATTAGATCTGAAGTTGTCTAATAAACTATCGGAAACCTATGTAAGATATCTCTCCGCACAATTTACCAATTTGATTTAATTCTTGCTCTATTAATTCACTTAACTCTTGTTAGCCCAATTTAATTATTTTTCACTTTACTCACTCTCTTCGTTTATTATCGAATTATGAATGTCTAGAATTAAATCACAATAAATCCAAATAACACATAATGAATCAGATTTCATTAATCAAATATAAACCCCCAAAGGTGAGTTTAGAACATCATCAACATCCAAAAATCCCATCAACTATTATTCCAATTCTATACAATAATAAATTGAAAATAACAGCAAATACAAAATTGAACGGATGAAAGGAGGTAGTAACGTCAGGAAACTCCTGATCTAGGAAGTACGTCGAGTCAGCTTTTTCTCCTCTTCTCTCTTCTTTCTTCTCTTTCTCTATCTCTCGATAATTCTCTCTAAGGTTTTTCTAAAAGTGGCTGATGCAAAGCTCCTCCTCCCTCTTTGTCTTATTCTTTTGAATACCTTTTGTGTTCTGAGCAGCCCTAGGGTTTTTTGGTCATCCAAAAGGTCTGAAAATCCCTTGAAACTTGACGTTTTTGCATGTCTACGCATCTGCCGGATGTAGGCCACAATTGTGGGCCATATTTGAGCCTTCTATCACGATCGTGGCAAGCAGGCTACAATTGTGGGCCATGTCCTCGGCTTCTATCACGATCGTGGCATACGGGCCACGATCTTGGGCCAACTTTGGTGCTTCTATCACAATCGTGGCATGTTGTGCCAAGATCATGGGCCGTTGTTTTAGCCTGAGTGTCTCCGAAATTTCTCCGTTCTTCGATGTTGACCCTAAAACACTAACAAACTCATTAAGGTACCTCAAAAACTTACTAATTAAGCTCAAAGACTTATACAAACCCATAAAACACTTAAAATATAAATAATTAACAAACTAACACAATTCTAACCTAAACACATACTAAACGATTGAATTAACAATTAAATACATATCAAACTAAGCCTTAAAATACGATGCAATTCACACTTATCAATATGCTCACACTTAAATGTTTGCTTGTCCTCAAGCAATCAAAATAACAAACATACAAAATTACACAAGACATAATGCAATAATGAGACAATGGCTTCAACTTCATGAAAGAAATTTAATTTTAAACATAATGATTCAAGTTATTTCAAATCATTAACATGAAAAATTCGTGTTTAGGGGCTTTGAACTAAATATACATATTAATCCAGATCCAAGTGTTAAATTATTTACCCTTTTCAATTGCACACACACATTAATTATTCTTTGGTCATTCAAACTTTGTAGCTACTCCTAAGTAAATTTTCATGAAAAGTCAAGTTATTACAGGTTCGGAAACATACTTTTTTATGAACATGGACTAAGTCTTTTTACGCGGAGGCAAACATTAGTAATGAATGTCGATTCGGTTACTTAACTAGGTTGGAACGTCATTAGAGCGTTTTGATGCAAAGGCACATATTTGTGATGCATGTCGATCTGGCTACTCAGCTACATCACAATCTCAACTAGCTACTAGCTCTATTCATAACTTGAAAGCCAACAGAATAGTAATTTATTTAAAATTAACAAACACAATTTTTTTTTACCTTGATGCTTTAGCTACTCGTTTTCATGAAAAAATACTAGCAAAGCTATTTAAGTTGAAATACCTAAACTTATGAATGAATGTGACAATTTAGAGGGCGACAAATTAACAATAAATCCTTATTAACCTGCATATTTAGCCAAAGAATCCAATTCACTAATTTTTGCGAGCTAATGATTCTTCACGACCTAATAGACTATGTTCAAATTTTAATAAATTTCAATCAATCTAAGCCATTGACACATTCATACAATTCACAAGATGCAACCTAGTAACTATAATATAATATGCAAAATTCACATTCAAAGCAAAACACATGACCCTGCCCATACTTGAACAACATATTGTCCTCAATGTATGAAGGGGACAAACAAAAACACACAGAAAAAAGACATAAAATTAAAATAAAACAAAAAGTAATTAAAGACTAAAGTTAAAAAAAGGGGTTAGAGCAAAGCCTCATGGTGATGGAGGTGGGGATGGTGTTAGAGGTGGCAGTTGGATGCCCTAAGCCTCAAATTAACAATAGATACGACGTATATCCTGGATCTGCCATCGTTGTGTCGGGCCATATCCTTCATTATTCTAGAGTTCTCCGCAAGTGTATCTATAATTACCTTAGTATTTGCAGAGATTGTATCAATCACTTTCTTCCAGCCTGTTCTTCTGTTTCTTCTTCCTCCTCAGACTCTTCATCAGTCGAGTCCTCTTCTATTTGCTGAGGTAGCTCTGTACTCGAACTCGCCTGACTAACCCTGATCTTCACATGCATCTTTTGGCTGATATCGTAGAGTTCCATGTCATGGGAATTAAAGATTTTAGCATGCCATAGATGCTGATGATTTAGAAAATCTAAGAGGTGGACGGTTAAACCATTATAGTACACGCGATAATACTCAGCAATGGTAGAAACAAAATACCCCATACCTAAATTGTTGCTTCTCTTACATAGAGTTGCAATAATAGCATTCAATACATGTGTGGAGGTGCACACTGGGATGCTGTGATCCATGCACCATAATAGGAAAAGTTCTTTTATTGAGCACTTGTTGGTTTCTGATTTATCATAAACCAATTGACACATAAATTTGTGCAATAATAAGTGCTCATTTGTTCTTATGATGTTGTGGGCATTTTTAGCGTCAAATCACTCTAACCCAATGAGCTCATTCCAATAGTGAGAAGCACGAAAGTCATCATACTGGTCAATAATGGAAGACTTGGGGAACCCACAAATATCACACTTGATTTCGATGTTCAACTTATAGTTTCATCCTCGTAAACTAAACTACATTTCTTTAGGGTTACTAGGTTCATAATATAGGGAAGTGAAGAATTCTAGAGTGAGCTCCTGGTAGACAGGATACTGGAAGTGTATGAACTTCGCCCACTAAATTCTTTCTACTAAGTTCTCTACCTTATCTCGCAATTCTATCCTATTAAGTTTACCAAAATAAAAATATTTCAGGACTACAATTTGATTAGCATTGAGGGATTGGAAATGAATACCTTCCTCCTTTGGGTAGATCAAGAAGGGTGCTCCGAAGTCTACCGTCCTGTTCCTTCACCCTCGCCCCGCGACTTGATTTTATCCCGATGATTGATCGCGCTTTGTTGACTACTTGATGCGTGACATACTAGCTTAAAAGTAGGTAGAAGTTGGAAGAGACTGGAAATTAGGAATTTAGGTAGAGAGAAGTGAGAGTGTTTAGAGGTTCTAAACTTAGAGAGGTAAAGTTAAAATGAAAGTGAATGAAAACGTGAAGTAAGAAATGAATATATAGGTGAATGAAGGGTAAAATGGTAAAAAATTAAACTAAAATTCACATGTGCCAATTTTACCCTGCCACAGGCCACAATCGTGGCCATCAATTTTTCCACCAATTTTTAATTTTTCTTTTCTTTTGTCCTTCTCCACTTTTCTAAAATCACTTCTTAACTCTTTATAGCCCTTTTACCTCTCTTTGCTTACTTCCTCGATCATCCAATTCAAGTCGAATTCCTATGCCTTCTCGATTTTATTTGGAAAGGAAATAACCTAACTACATAATTCAACTATCTAAAAATCAAGGGAAATAACATCAAATTAATAGTTCATGAGTTGCCTCCCATGTAGTGCTTCTTTTAACGTCTATAGCTTGACACTTTTCTTGTGCTTAAGGTGGTTTGAATGAATCGTGCAATGGTAGCCCAGTCATCGATCTTATAATTTGCAAAGAGCTACCATGCCCTGGATACCACTCTCCCTCTGATTCTGCTTCCTTCACCTTCTCCTTCTCGATTGTTTCTTTTTAAATGCATTCCCAGGATCCTCAATATCTTCCCGTTGTTCTCAAGGTTTGGTTTCCTTGATATTAGTTGGAGGTAAAGGAGAATTGTTGTCTTTCTTCGACAGTTTGAAGGTTATTTGATGTTTGTCGACCGTCAGAGTTAGTTCACCCCATCAACGTCAATTATGGAGCAGGCAGTAGCCAAGAATGGTCGTCCAAGGACTATAGGAGTTTCCACATCCTCTCCAATATCCAATATATAGAAGTCTATAGGGAAGGTAAATTTATCAATTTGTACTTACACATCCTTAGTAATTCATTTCGGTCCATGAATTGTTTTGTCCATCGTCTTCACTAGAATCTTTGTGGGTTCTAACTATCCTAACCCTAATTTTTGACTGAAGGTATAGGGCATCATATTGATACTCGCTCCCAAATCTGTAAATGCCCTGTCTATTTTGACTCCATTAATACTACAAGGAATGTAAAAATCTCCTAGGTCCTCTTTCTTCCGTGCTATGTTATGGTTTTCTTTCCCTATGCGCTCCTTAACCTTCTTCTTGTTTGATTCCTTTAGTATGAGCTTCGTTTGTAGATGTTTCGTTATGTCTTCAACCTTGTTTAATTCAACCTCCTTAGAATTCCCCATCGCCTTACTTGAAATTGACTTATGCTGAGCTAAAATAGGGTACAAAAATTCAAGTCGAGGTTCCTCGATTGGCTTAATTACGAGCTCATTTGGAACGAATTCTGTAATTATTTGTCCCTCTTCCTTAGCTCTATCTTCCTTAGCATGTTAGAATTTCTTTTTTTGGGTCTGAGTAATGGCCATGATTTGTTCCTTTGGGTTAGACTCGGTATTACTTGGAAGGGTTCCTACATTCCGAGTAAAAATTGCCTCTGCTAGTTGACCTACTTGGACCTCCAGATTGTGTACTGAAGAGGCATAATTCTTAATGACTTACTGAATTTGCTTTCAAGCCTCCTATGTGTATCCTCCATGCCTCAAGTTTTTTCTAAAATCTTATCTAACTTGGATTCCATTGATCTTGGTTTATCTTGTTAGAAGCCTAGTTGTCCTTGAGGTTTGAACTGTCCTCCAACATTGTTCGTCCAAGAGAAGTTAGGGTAATTCTTCCACCCAGGTTTGTAAGTGTTGGAGTAGGGATTATTTCCCCCTCCTCGTCTATATTGAGCTCCCATATAATTTACTTTCTCTGGATTGCTTTCCTTCATCAAGAAAGAGTCCACCATATCATGGTCCATTTGTCCACAGAGCTCACACTTAAGTTCCATAACTTTTATTGGAGCTGAGGACAAAGCCTTAATGTTGTTGAGCTGTCGAGTTAGGTTGTCAATTTTAGCTTGCATCTCTGCCATTTGATTAACAGCTACAATGCCTTTTTGTTCTCAAAAAGTAGTGGTTTATCTACTTTGCTTATTCATCTATAGCCAGCTATTACTCGCCATCTCCTCTATCAGCTCTTCCACTTCATCTACCATCTTTCTCATTAGTGATCCCCCTGAAGCTGCGTCAATCATGCCTCTCCTATGTGGGGTTACTTCATTGTAGAATGTCTGCAATAAGAATCTCTTGGGCAAATTATAGTGAGGGCATTTTCGGTGCAAATCCTTATATCTTTCACACGCTTTATAGGTCGATTCCCTATCACTTTACTGGAAGTTAGTAATCTCCTTGATGATCTTTGTGGTCTTGGTAAGGGAAAATACTTATCTAAAAAGGCACGAACTAACTGATCCCAAGTTATGACATCGGTTGGGTTGAGGGAATGATACCAAGCCTTAGGTATCACAGATTTCAATGAAGTTCACTATATGTGCGTTAGGATCTTCATTCGTTAGTCCATAAAACTGCACGTTCTATTGAAGCATGTTTAGCAGGGCTGGTTTGATTTCAAATGGTGCTTCTTATATGGATGGCCTAGCTACTCCTTGGTTAGTCGCATTGAACCTCGGTCTCACGAAATCCATAAGGATCCATTGTTGGCGTCCTTGGTTGACTTCGTGGTCCAAATCTTGCTGAAATTCCTTGTCCATTGTTACTTTCGCTATTTTTTCTTCTTCTTCACATCGAGCTTTCCTAATGGATCGTTCTAGTCGAGTGATGTCTAAATATAAGGTTTTGGATACACGACTTGAACTTCTTGTGACTCTTGTGTTCATGCAAAAGCGCGATTTTAGAAATAGAAAGAAATAATGAAAACAAAAATTAAAAACTAACTAAATGCCTTAAACTATGGAATTAAGCTAATCGCCTCCCTAGCAACGGTGCCAAAAACTTGATCAGGTTCTTTTGATGTGTGTAAGTTTTAATTAGTTAACGTCGATAATCTGCAAGCGCATGGGTTGCTCGCACAGCGCTTAAGATGTCGATCCCACGAGGAGGAATAATCTAATCCTAAAATCTAAGGCCAAAAAAATTGCAGAAATTCAAAATGTAATGAAACTAAAACAAGAATTCAATTTAATCAATCAAATCAATTCGAGAATCAATCATAAAACTATTAACAATTTAGTAGTTGCAACAAACACTCAAAAATCAGCCTAAGAAATTACCAATTGAGAGAAAGGTAATTTTACCTATCTTTAACGCTAACCTAATCGATTATGAATTACTGGATTATTGGTTCTAGATGATCCTAGGGTTGATTACTTTCTCTCAAGTTATAACCATTAACCCTAATTTATAAACCCTAATCAGATTATAGAGTTGCAATTTCTCAATTAACAACCTATCCAAAACCTTAATTAGATCTGAAGTTGTTTAATAAACTATTGGAAATCTAAGCAAGATCTATCTTCACATAATTTATCAATTTGATTTAATTTTTTAATTAAATCACCTAACTCTCGTTAGCCTAATTTAATTATTTTTCACTCGATTCACTCTCCCAGTTTATTATCGAATTATGTACGGCCAGAATTAAGTCACAATAAATCCAAATAACACATAAAGAATCAGTTCTCATTAAATCAAAGATAAAACCCCGAAGGCTAGTTTAGAACATCATCAACATCCAAAAATCCTATCGTCAAATATTATTCCAATTCTATACAATACTATAACTGAAAATAGCAAAAAATACGAAATTGAACGGACGACAAGAGGTAGCGACGTCGGGAAACTCTTGATCTGGGAAGGACATCGAGTCGACTTCTTCTCCTCTTCTCTCTTCCTTCTTCTCTTTCTCTATCTCTCAATAATTCTCTCTAGGGTTTCTCTAAAATGGTTGATGCAAAAGCTCCTCTGCCTCTTTTTCTTATTCTTTAAATACCTTTTGTATTTTGAGCAGCCCTATGGTTTTTACGAGGTCTAAAAGGTCTGAAAATTCGTAAAACTTGACATTTTTTCATATCTACGTGGGCCATGTCCTGAGCTTCTATCACGATCATGGCATATGGATCATGATCGTGGGCTAACTCCAGTGCTTCTGTCACGATTGTGGCCTGTTGTGCCACAATCGTGGGCTATTGTTTCAGTCCAAATGTCTCCGAAACTTCTCCGTTCTTTGATGTTGACCCTAAAACACTAACAAACACATTAAAGTACCTCAAAAACATAATAATTAAGCTCAAAGACTTGTACTAACCCATAAAACACTTAAAACATAAATAATTAACAAACTAACACAATTCTAACCTAATCACATACTAAACGATTGAATTAATAATTAAATAAATATCAAACTAAGCCCTACAACACAATGCAATTCACACTTATTAGAGCATAACCAAATGCACGAAGTTTCTCAATGACATGACCTCATAGTGGCAGTTACTCCTTTGCTCGTGATTATAAAGATTCTCTGTACAATGAGGATGATCAAGCTAAAGATGGATAGTAGAAGGTAATATTTTTCACTTGTAGTTGCACCACTATGAGTAGATAAGGAGGCGCCACCTTAGGAGAAATAGACGACAAGTTATAAGAGAGTTGTAACTTAACCTCCACTTATGTGACCAGAGGAGCTAGTTGCCTAGTAAGAGATGGCATATCATCCAATAATGAATGAGGAGGATGAAGCCATTCCTAATGAGCCCAGGGAGCCTGGGGGATCAATTATAGAAAAGGATGATGAAGATGATGATTTTAGAGAGCCAAAAGAAACCGTCACACCAATGGGAGAGGAGATCATTGCCCCAATTATGATACAAGCACAGTGGTAACAGAGTCATCTATAATGAGCCTTATAGAGATTATATTGTTTATTTACCTTAAGACTAGTAGGTAATAATAGCCTACTTGCAACGTTGAATACTATTGCAACTTGACTAAACATTTTCCAAAACTATTTTTATAGTCCATTTAGTACTTTAATTCCAAATCAATGGAATGGATTCACATCTCAACTTGGCCATAGGACTCAAAATCAGGAAGTTTAAGTCCTTTCCTACCTCTCTTGCCATTTTTATTTTCATTATTACCTTGAATAGTTGGAAAAATGAGGATAATGTTTATTTTAAGTGTGTGAGTAGAATTACAGTATTATAGGATATAGTCAAGCTTATTAATTTCTTTATGAGTTTCTTAATAGGAAGTAACTTTTTTAAACTCAATTTTTTTGAAAGCATACTGATCCGCGGTTTGTCTTTGGGTTATTTCCTTGAAAACTGAATCAAAAATTTAATTCCAAGGATTGCAATATAGAGTGTAACCTCGGGTCATCTCACTTAATCGGAACCTAACGCAATGGATCTAAGCTAGCCTAATTATCAAGCAATGCAAACTAAAATGATTAAAAAGGGGGTTTTGGATCTTTGATAAAACTCACTAAATTTAACTAATTGAAAGAAAAGTATATAAAAAGGTATTTTTGGATTTTTTTGGGAAAAGGAAATTGAAAACTCAAACGATGGTCAAATATGACAAAATCCTCTTAAAAACGAGCTTTGGCTATCATAGTTCAAATAAATCTTTTTGGGAGCAAAAATCACTAAGTTTTCAAATGATAAACCTTAAAGAACTCTTTAAGTCCAAGGTTTT
>JAOTBA010000004.1:14448393-14466831 GCA_025629845.1 Erythroxylum squamatum | reverse complement strand
CTCATTCTCAACTTCATTTCAAATCAATGTCCTCCATAAAGAAATCATAATCCATGAATAATCATGAACACGAATAACATAACATACACGTATGTACATATCCTTCATCAACTTACTACACAAATTTAACTTCATTTTTGCTTTCATTTCACTTATAACTTTCACCTTAATTCTTTCTATTTCAAAAATCTCTTATCTACCAAAACACCGTAGCAAATCATGAATCTATCTACTTTTATCATTCTCTACTTTACTCTTGTCTATAAATTCTTGGTTCAAGAACTTGCATTTATTTTATCTTAACTCGTGCCTAATCACCAAAATTTCTTATTCATTAGTTCTAATCTTTTACGAAAATTTTGGAGTCCAACATTTAGGATGCATGTTAGGTTGTTAGTATTAGGTATGTCATTTCCCCTACATTTGAATCTTGTGACGAATGTGTTGCCATGAGATTCTATCATGCTAGTTGGAATGAGATTAAATGCATGCGTGAACTTAGATTAGTTTACTTGAGTAGAGAGTGAACCACGTGGAGTGATGCAAGTAGTTGGCTGCATAAGCTTACTCAGAGCTTGACACTTGAGCAATAAGGTAGTGTATAGAAGCATAATGGATTTTCATTTGAGCCTATGTGAGGAATTAAGCCTTTATGACACCATTCTATAGTCAATTCATTTCCTTGTTTGTGTGATGCTTCCTTAGGTAATTACCTTTAGAACTTGTTTTGAATTGGTTTAAATCTATTAGATGCATGCTAGATAGAAATGATTAAGGCACCGTTTGTTTTAACCTTTGGCTTAAATGGCCTACCCTTTTATTATCCCTTACTAGCTTCGTTGAGCCTTTATCCTTTTGTTTCTTGAAATAACCCCATTTTAAAACTCACAAACCCCATTAGCTTGCCCAATCACAAGTTAATAGAGTGCTAAGTGACACTTTAGTTTGAAATTTTTTTGCTACAATTTTTTTCTTTCTGAGATGCTTTGAGCAGATTTTAGTACTTCTACTCTTAGAGCACATTACATATAGTTGTTGTTTTCTGTTCTTTATTTCTTTATTATATAAAAAAGAGAAAAAGAGAAAAGAACATAATCAAATGAAAAAAAAAGAGAAAAAGAGAAAAAGAAAGAAAAAAAGGAATATCATGTAGTAGTATCAATAAGTGCGGAGTAGTAGTCATATCCATTTGCATATCTTGGAAGTTTATCTTTTTCATCCCTTTATACACTTAGTACCTTATAAATGCTTGTGATAAACCCCTAAAACCTTTTTGACCCACCTTAACCCTAACCACATTACAACCCGAAACAAAGTCCTTGTGGAGGAGAATTGATATATTAGTAAGCCTATGATAGTGTGGTTTCCTATAGGAAGTTTGAGCGAAGCACTAACCATCAAATACTTGAGCGAAATGAGTGAAATCCATAAGGAAGGTCCATTTTGAGTTTATACTTATCTTTGAGTGGTGGTTTCATAAGTTGAGTTTGCTTATGTGCACCAATGAAAATTAGTCATGATGTGTATAGTAGCTTGATACTTGAGTTGGCCACAGTTTGAGGGATTGCATGCTTTAATCTTTATGAAAATGAAGTGATAGAATTTTGTTGGTTGTATTTGATTTTTTCTTGAGGACAAGAAAAAGTTTAAGTGTGGGGATGTTCATAGGTGTAGATTGCATTGTATTTTTGTATGTAGTTTAGTATGTGTTTAGTGGTTAATTTGATTGTTTAGTATGTGTTTAGGTTCATAATTGTGTTAGTTCATAAATATTTGTGTTTTAAGTGTTTCTTGGGTGAGAACATGTATTTAAGCTTCAATTTTATATATATGAGGTGCCTTGATAAGTTTGTTTGTGTTTCAGGGCTTTCAAAGGAGAATTGGAGAAGACCTGGGCAATAACCCAGGGCCATGATTGTTGCAGAAACTCGAGCACAGGGCCACCATCATGGGGAATCTTCCATGATCGTGACATAGAGCAAACAAGCTGACAATGATTGTGCCACTAGGGCCATGATCATGGCCTGCACATAGATAAACACGAGGTCACTTCCAAATTCTAGTTTTCAAGAGGCATTTCAGACATTTCAAACCCCAGAAAGACACTAGGGTTACCTTAATTAAAAAAGACTAAATAAGCCTAAGGATGTAACCCTAGAAAGGAGCTGTTACAATTAGCCTCTATTTGGAAACCCTAAAAAGAGAGAGAAAGAAGAGAGAGAGAAGAAGAAGAAGAAGAGGAAGAAGGAGGAAGAAGAAGTGGATCCTGACGTCATTGCTCCCCAAATCAAATCGTATCCCGACGCCACTGCCTTCCCAATTTGTCCAACCTAAATTTCATTTTCTCTTTGTGTCCTTTTTTATTTAAATGTATAAAGTTAAGATGGATTGTATGGAAATGGATTTCGGGTTGTTGATAATGTTCTAAACTCCCCTTCGAGATTTTAGTTTGAGTTAATGTTGATTTACTTATTTTTGTATTTATTGGTTTAGGTGTTGTGATTGATTAATGTATTTGCATGTTTCGATAACAAATCGAGAGGGTAAGCCGGATAAAAATGATTAGGTAGGATTAGTGAGAGTTAGGCGATCTAATTAACCACTTAATCAATCTAGTCAGTAATTTCATAGAGAGAGATCTTGTGCGAGACCTGATAATTTATTAGAGAGCTTTAGAACTATTTAGAATTGGTGTGAATTGAGAGATTGCACGTTCCACAATTAGATTAGGGTTTACAATTTAGGGTTTAATGGCTATAATTCGAGCGAGAGTAATCAACCCTATGACTGTCTAAAATCAACACCTATAAACACATAAATGACTAGGTTAGCATTAATGATAAGTAAAATCCCCTCTCTCATAACTTGATTAACTCTCTTTATAGATTTCCATTGTGACCTGTGTCTGCTCAGTTTAATTCTGTTTTGTTGAAATTCTCGCTTTACAAATCTTGAAATCAAAGTTTCTGTACTTATGTTACATTATTTGTTCGTTGTTAGTTTGTTTGATTTAGTTTATTTTGCAATTTATTATTCAAATTTGAGTCTTAATTAAGCACAACCTTAATTAAGTGGTACCTAAGCACAGTCTCTATGAGACGATATCCTCTTTTTATTACAAGTAAAGACTCATACACTTACGGTTTTTAGAGTAAAACAAGTAGTTTGTTTTTGCATTCAACAATGGATTTTGGCAATTCTATCTCTCTTTTGGAGTTTGATCTAGATTAAAGAATTGTCTAGCCCTAGAAATCCAAATATGTACATTGGAGCCATTAAACGTGAGGAATTTCAACTTGCCCTGTCTTATAAGGCTGATGTAAGTACGCAATTCATTATAAGTAACAGATAAGTATAGCTAAAGCATTTCTTTAAATTTTACCAACTTATGACCTTACTTAACTTGGGTATCAAGAAGGCACAATTAAACTTCTAACATTTTCCTTTGCATTTCATTGTTTTGATTACATTATGCTTCTTCCGCCTTCCTCGCTTCTTAAGCTTGAGTTTCCTCAATCATGATTGTAACTTGCAATATAAGGTGAGTATACCTTCCAATATTGACAAGATCGTTGCTCTAATAACAAATGTTAGAAATATTTTTTTTTAATGGAATGAGCTTAGGGAAGAAGTCGAGAACATTAGAGAGAGAGAGAGAGAAATTTAGAGAGAAAAATCAAGATATGCTCATCACTATCAATGTCGTCATAACAGTTATTAGAGTGGGCCTAACATCATAGACCAATAGTCACCTTGTTTGACAGACTTATTATTACTATGACATTGTTTGGTAATAAAAAGGCAAAAAGTTTGAATTACCTACCAATATTTCCTTGAAAAACTTTACGTTAGTTCCTAGTATTATCTATGGTATCATATACACTTTAATATTTTCAAGATAGTACTAGCAATACCCTAAACCCTAATTGTGTTTTTTTTTTTTTTTTGCAACGTTTAGTATATCAATCATAAACTTAACCTATATCATGTCACAAATAAGCAATTTAGACTTACCAGACACTTTAGTGATAATAAAAATGATTTTTTTAAATATTAGCTACAGATATGATTTTTACTTTAACATTTTACAAAAAATCTAAATAAACTTCTACCATTATCTCTATATCACTTTCAGGATGTGATGAATAGTATTTTAATACTATTAGGATGCAATAAATATTATTTTAATAATGTTATGGTGCAAATTAGTACTAAAAATTAACAATAAGCAATTGCTTAGACTTTCTGTGAAAAGCTAGGTATAAATCCCACGTTTAACCTAATAAAAACTATATGCATACATGCTTAAAAGAGTGAGCTAGATCATGAAACTTCCTTTTATTCATTTCAGGGTCAGGTCATTCATACGGGTCCTTAACCCCAGCACTGCAAAGCTAATTATAGAAGACGAATTAAGATAAGGACAAATTACAAAATGCAAAAGTGAAGTTGAATGCTCATCATTGAGTACCATCGATCATTTAAAAACAAACTGTTCCTTTATTTGATAAACATTCTCCAGGCTATTTACATACTGAAGACAAATCAAGGTATGGACATGGGAAAGAAGAAAAATAAGAGATTGTTGAGAGAATGAACATCTGGAAAGTAAAAGCAGAAACAAAAATTTTATGGCAATGTTAAGAACAAAAGAATAACCCTATTCCTATGCTTTGTGGAGTTAAAATTACACGTATCGTTGCTCCTTCCGTTTTTGTCAGTAGATATGCTATGGCCGTAATTTACACAGAAAATAGGCTCTGTATCCAATTTAGGCTTTTTGCTCAACCTCAAAAATCTGGGATTTCCGCCTAGCAGGAATACTCCTGCATGTTTCAACCTGCAAAATCATATGAAGTTTACTTGGCTCAGGATCGTCTCTGCATCTTGAAGCTAAGAGGAAAGTAATCGATAAATTTCATAAGTGACGTGAAATAGACTTTTAGCAGAAAAAAACTAGACCCCATCGTGCATCCTTCAGCCAGATGCTCCACACTTTTTTTACATATAAAAAAAAAAATCTGGGCTTATACATTGATATCAAATATCTCCTCTGTTCATCTTTATCATGGTCAAGGATTGAGCATGCAATACTTGATCATTTTCAAGTAATTTGATTATTCCAATTTTAGTTTCAAATTTCGTCAGTAAATATATTCATTTGAACACGATGCAGTCTGATTTTGAATATCACATCTAACTGCAGATAGATGACAACAAGCCAATAAGACAAATAACATCGGGTGTATCACGATAAAGCATGTCTACTTGTTCTGCTCTAGATGAGAATAAAACATGTATTATACTCTGATGTCTAACATTGATTTTCATGAGATTTACCTGACTTTGAGTTCCACGAATTACTTTCCTGTTTCTAGAATCTGAGATTTTTGATCTCTGCGCCCTGGCAAATACTCTTTCAATGAAATCATGTAAATGATTATAGATGCTGTCCATTGGAAAATGAAATTTGTCAATCTGTGGCGTATAAACATATTAAACTAAGAGAAAAAAAATCAAATAGTAGTTTCAATAACATGCATTGCAACTTAAGACAAATCCTCAATATTTGAAATTTACAAGAAACCTGGAGAAGAATAAAGACATCTAAAGCTCAAGGCCCCTACAATGGATCCCAAATAATATTCAGAATAAATTTCTCATTTGAAACTCTTCTGATTGCAATGAAAACTCAGCTATGCCTCAAAACAAAAAGTGTCAAACTCAGATACTTTAACATCAAGGTGATGTAAGGCATTACCTAAGGCGATGCCTGTTGCATGCTATGAAGAAGGCAACAAAACCATTTAATATACTCCTAAGTGCTCGGAAGACCTGTCATGATTGATGGTTAGGAACAAAGCCATGACAACAACAGTCACTCATACAATCATACATGCTCCATTCCCCACCTGAGAGAAAAGATCATTCCAGAGTGACCGGAAAATTGAAACTTCATATGTTGCTACTGTCACCTCAGATGCTGAAGCAAGCCTAAGTATGCCACTTACGGATCGCCAGATATCGCCAAACAATTCCAATATCGATGCACAAAGGAAAGTCACAAAACTTGCTAGATAAAGAACCACCCGAAATGGGGCATAAATTACTTCCCAGAGGAGACAAAGTATGGGATATATGACAGAAGTTGCTGCACCATGAAAGTATTGAGAGAAGTGTTATATCAGATCTTATTGTCTGCATAGGATGCAGAACAACAAACAAGAGGAATAACTTACTGATGCTCCAAATAACTGACGCAAAAAACCATATTGGATAAAGAATTATCTCTATCAGGTCTCCCACCATGTTGCATGAAGATTCTATTGCTAGAAAAACAATTTTAGACAAACTCCCAGCTACTTCGATAAACATATTCCAAATAGGAAGAAGATATCCTAAAATCTCCATAAGTGGTGCAAGTAATGGTTGGGTGAGAATTGAGAAGAATGACCGTACAGCTCGTTGAACAGCTAGAAACCAGGTAACGGCCTTCTCAAAGTTATGTAGAAATAGCATTGTTCCCAAGTACTTAATTCTTGATACCATCTCCCAATTCTCTATCCAGTCAAAAAGGGGTCCACATAAGCGAGATGCGGTTGCTTTAAGAACTGGTACATTTTTATACAAATCATAAAATCCGATAAGAACAGTAATAATTGAGATCAACACATATAAAGCTCTCGCAAGAGGGCACATCCAGGGGCGATAAAGATGGCAAAACCCTGGATAGGACTGAAGAAAAATGACCCAAGATGGAAGCCCAGCCTCTAACAAAGTAAGTAAGCGCAGGTTTGACATAATTATTAGCCTCAACTTGAAAGGAAGGTCATGATCATTGAACCTAAATAGGATGAGAACATCCCTGTACTGCTTCGCTTCAATATTGCTCTCAGAATCACTAGTAGTTGTTTCAGAGTTTTTTAGTGATCCTCCATTTCCTCTGTATGTTTCCTCAGAATAGAAGTTAACTTCCAGTCCAGTACCAGTTGACTTGCTTACCCTTCTTCTCTTGTAAGGACCAGTTGGAGGTGGAGTGTGTGGCTCAATTGATAATGTTTCTTCAATCCCAGAATATAAACTAGAACTGCCCCCAAGACAGCAAGAAGAATCGTCCTTGATCCATAGATTATCTTGGCCAATACTCTCACCATCATCATCATTAGACGGAGTTGTTGAGAAATTTTCTTCCACATCGTAGAAGATATCTCCTGAGAATGTCAAAAAGGCATTATTCTTTAAGATAGCTTCAACTGGAAACGTGCACTTTTACCGTACATCATACAACATGATAGCAATGCAAGAGTAATTGACAAACAAGTAATCAGTTGGTATATGTAGACAAAGACAAGGGAGAATTTCCAAAACCAGATTATGTATGTATATATTCTGGCAATTATGTATTTTCCTCTTTTTTTTAAAAAAATGTATTTTCCATTCGGTAGTCAAAGTACGGTTAATCCAGTAGCTGACAAGCATCCCCACAAGAATATACAGAACACAAATGTCCAATAACGTTGCTGAAACACATATCTATGTCACACCCACCATCCTTTAGATATTGATTTAATCATATATAACTATCCCACGTCAGGATCAGGATAGGAAAAGATTACCTACTGCAGATTCCAGGTAGTCTTCCAACTTTAGTTGCTCAGAGAGTGTTCCCGAGAACCATGAAGTTATACAACTTCTTGCTTGTTCTATGCCATCAAATTCCCATCTTTCCATTTTCTTAGCCTCAATAGCCAGAGAGGTATCAGTCTGCAAGTAAAATGAAAACTGATGGCCAAACAACATTCATGAGACTCAAACATGACATGGAGCATTTTGAAAGGGACTACCTGAAGCTCATTCAAGTAGTTAATGCCTCGAACATCAGTCCATTCTACTTCAAACACAATAAAACCATAGAGGGTCCTCTGCAACTCACTGCTCAAAATCAAGGAATTTTTAAATTTCTTTACAGGTAATAATGCCCTTTTCCGAGACAAATTTGCTGCATCCACCAACGAGAACCATTTCTCAAACTTCTTTTCTTTACCAGAATAGGCAGGACAAGCCTCCGTCCCCTCTTTTCTACCCCTTTGTGCCTTGGTGTTTGCAAAAGGAGATAATCTGGACTGCAAACAAGCAAAAGGCATCATCATGAAATTTGGTATTCACATAAGAGTCTCATAAGAAAATTTTATTGGCAAAGAAGGTTGTCCTTAACAACCTTGGTGACCATCAATTGCCACAAGTGTGCTGGTCGTGGATCTAAGTCTCTCAACCATGGGCGATTATCCACCAGGATATATAACTTCTTACTATCAAAAGCCAGGAAAAGCTTAAGATCCGACAGATAAGACTGCAAATCTCTGCAATCAAACAGAGTAAAACAATGACTAAAATGCAAGATTCATCCAAAGAACGTCCACAACTACAATACATACAGGGCATTAGGATGAAACTAACTTTGCAATGTTTAATATAGTCTACTTACGCCAAAGTAGATATATAACAGATGAATACTGTTCTTCAATTTGAATTAACATCATCACTACTAATGTCAAATTTATGGTAATTTTCTAATCCTAATAGCAAAAGCTTGGACCGGGTTTTGAAGTGTGAGCAACCAAAAAAAAAAAAAACTTAATCTACGAGTATCACACAATATTTGCACTTTCAAAGAAGGCCATGCTCGACTGAGCAAGAAACACTCAATCTTTGTAATGAATAATTGATTTTCAGTTAGTAGTTTGATTATAGAAGGAGTTAATAATCCTAGTTACAGATACAGGATCATCAAAATCAAATGTATTTGTCAAAATGAAATAACAAAAAAAAATTTATCCAAAAGCATGTAGCAGAAAAGACTTGTTTGCAATCAGTGCTAGAAACGCGTAACCAACCTAGTCTACTGATCTCGTAATCTTTTCAGACAACTCTAGGAAACATAAACAAAATCACCGCCAAAAGATGCAAACCCCCATCAGCTTTAAAGGAACAAACACGAACGAAGGCTATAACTCGTACTGTTTGATTAAAGCCGAAGTCAAATACGAATAAAATTCTGAACTACCAATCGTAAACATGCAAAAACGCACCCGATCTGGAGACTGGTTAAAGGGAAAACGCATTTGTCACTGTCACTTTTCCCCATCAAAATCCCGACTTTCGAACTTGGAATTATGCCTGAATTTACCACTTTCGGCTGCTTAAAAAAATATCCCACATAAAAACAACCGTCAAGAAGCTATTACCAAACACCCCGACGATGAGCTCGAATGGAAGCATATGAAAGTTAGAACACGTGTAGGCGAAGAGACGTATGTTTAGAGGACAGTTAAATACCACGTATGTGGGGTGTAATACTAGTACCTGGAGAAGGTGAATTCCATGAAAACGGAAGTGACAGTAAAAAGGAATTCAAACAAAAATCAGCGCCGCAGAGCTTCATAACAGCGGAGGCAGCGAGAGAAACTCGTCAAGTTTTTATGGATGTCGGTGGAGGATGAAACACCAACAACTGCATCACCCGACACCCACTTCGAAACAAAGAAGGCAGAAACAGGAAATTAATGTTGCTGAATTAAATTGAATTTAGGTAGTTTGCTTGGCTTGAAAGGCGTGTCCACAAAGATGCCATAAGTTGGAATCACGTCAATTGAATACGATTATCGAGATCGAAGGAAGGACACAGCTGGTAGAGAGAAGAAGAGAAGGGTAAATATGTAAATACGGATCTCATCGCTGTTGTCAACAATCATTAGATGGAAGACAAAGAAAATGAAATAGAAGGGAAAGAAATTCAAGTGGCGAGAATGGCGCGTGAGGAGAGACACATTCCGTTGTTATCAGTGCGTATTCTAATTTAGGTACCATTGCCACTTTTCAGCTTTTGTTATTTTTGGGCATGCTGTTTGTTACGATTTGGTTGATTCTGAGCGGTGCATACCTCTTGCCAATTGTAATTTAATAATTTATAATTTTAGGGCTTGGAATATAGAATATGCCGCTTTTTCTTATAATTGCGTTTTCCGCTCATTTTGTTTTGGACATGTGAATTGCCAAAGCAATACAAGCTTAATACAAGAAACAGGTAGCTCATTTGGTCATCGGTAGAGAAATTGGGTACAAGGTCTTAGATTTGAGTCTTAGCAACAGCAGTGTAAGAGTTTATCCAATGTGGTGACTCCTTGTACGTACTGAGTACTGGACCGCCTTTTTAAAAAGCTAAATGAGATCAGATCGTGATTTACCCCCTCACTATTCTATCGGGCCGAAGAGTGGGAACGCCTAGGGTAGGCGATTCCACCTTTTGGGTATAAGGAATTAGAGACTATGAATCTCCTCAATCACAAGCCACCCGTACATTAACAAGTGTCTAACCCAACATATTTTACAATAACAAAGAGCAAATCAAAACGTCAGTTGATTACTAATTTACCATCCTTGCATCGATTTGATTGGTTAGTTTGCTGATATCAACGTCATCTCAGGATTAGCTCCCTATCTCCAAGTTTCCAACACCATCCATTATCTAATTTTATCTACGTGTCATACTTGGACAAAGTAATGCGGCTAGAGTCTCCCATGCTTTCTGACATTTTTTCTTTTTATATTAGATAAACCAATACCATATGATGACTTTGAATCTCCCTTAAACTTACATTTGTGATTAATGTGGGAATAATGACAGCTACTTTGCCCTTTTCTCTATTAGTTATTTCTTCTACTTCCATCAACTTTTTCTTGTCTTACATTGGTTGGAGAAGAATATTTACACTACTTTATATAGCTGTTGTTTTTCTTACTTATTTGAGTTGTTTGGTTTGGGTCTTTTGGTGAAGTGTTGGAGTTGGACCAAACCAGCTATCTCACACACCGTTATAATTCTTTTAATCTCCTCCTACTTTTGTGCTACAGTTACCCCCTCTTTTTTTACAAAAAATCGAGCTGTCTTCTTCTTTGTGGTTATCTGAAACCTGATTGCATACACTCTCCTTTTTTTTGCTTCTTCTGCTCTTTGTTCGGTCTCCTTGAGCAACTTGTGCATTCTCAATTTTCTTGCCCACGAGTGCACGTGTGCAAGGGTTCGTTGTGTTAGCCTTAGGGAGCGACCGACTTTTGGATTGCACCATAGTCAGCCAAAATCGCTTTCAAGGCAATGACCTTGGCTACGACGCAGTTGTTGTGTTATTGATCTGTTTCTTTTGTTCTTCTATCAGTGATTAAAATTTCCAAAACGTAGAATGGCTTTTCTTTGTGTCAGTCTCATTACATTGAAAAGGTATTATGTAAATCAATTGTTTTGATGTTATACTTGTAAGAACTACTTATGATTTTAGCATTCATCTTATGAAAAATAAAGGTGATAGTGTATCACAAAGTGATTATGCCAATATTATTGGTAGTGTAATGTTTCTTATGAACTATACTAGACCTGATATTGCGTATAATGTCTCACGTTTAAGTCGGTATACATATAATCCTAGTAATAAACATTGGAATCAACTTCATCGGTTGCTTAAGTATTTGAAAGGCACCATGAACTATTGTTTGCTTTTTAGAAAGTTTCCTGCTATGCTTGAAGGATATTGTGATGCTAATTGGGTTTCTGACAATGATGAAGTTAGTTCAAGTAGTGGTTATATATTTACTTTGGGTGGAGGAGCTATTTCCTAGAAGTTTACAAAACAGACTTGTATAGTTTGTTCCACCACGGAATCTGAATTTATTACTCTTGAGTTAGCAAGTCAAGAAGCTGATTGGCTCCGAAATCTATTAGTGGATGTGCCGAAATGGGGTAGATTGTCTACACCTGTTCCACTACTCTGTGACCCTCAGGCTACAATTGGAGTTGCTAAGAATAGCGTGTACAATGGTAAAAGTGACATATTCGTATAAGATATGGAGTGGTGAAGCAACTACTCAAGAATGGTGCTATCTCCTTAGAATTTGTAAGATCCGAAAGGAATGTAGCTGATCCTTAAAAGATTATCAAGGAGATTAGTTCTTAAAACGTCGAGGAGGATGGGGCTTAAGCTTATTGAGTGAAATTTTAGTCATCATTAATTCCTATGTCGTGTTTTGTTAACCTAAAGAAGGTTGAGCCTAAGCTATTAAGAAGTCTATAGCCCATGCAAGGGTAGTTCTCAAGAGACGAACTTGATAGATTCACCGAACTTTATTTAGAGGTTGAGTACTTGCTCTTAATGGATTCATAGCCCTTTAGGGTGGTGCTAATGAGAAGCACTTGATGGATTCGCCTACTTGAGTGTGAAGGTGGGCCGCCTTCTATAAAAAACCTGGGCAATCTTTCTAGAGCGCTCATGAGACCTAGGTAAGCGCATGGCCTAGAATAGTGCATGTATAGTATTGTCGAGATTGCACAAACTGAGGTATGATATTTGTTGAGGGGGTCTCAAATAAAGTTCTCTTAGTTCAAGATCTGTATTCACTATTGAACTTGGTTGCTGTCTCACTTCACTGTGTGTTAATTCAATCGACAGATATTAACATTTAAGTATTGAACCCTTCTTTTGCTCAAGGAAAATTTTCTATTTCAGCTTGTCACTAGTGGGGGAATGTTGGAATAATGACAACTTTTTTGTCCTTTTCTCTATTGGTTATTTCTTCTTCTTCCATTGACTTTTGCTTATCCCATATTGGTTGGAGAAGAGAACTTACATTGCTTTATATTGTTGTTATTTTTCCTACTTATTTGAGTTATTTAGTTTGGGTCTTTTGGTGGAGTGTTGGAGTTGGACCAAACCACTTTTCTCACAAGTGAGCGCCGCCTGCCCGGTTCGGTCTGGGCGAGCAGTAGACTGGTATGGTTATCTTTTTGTTTAGAATCACTGAACCTAGATTTGGACCCATTAATGTTTGTAGCCGTGCGATGTTATAATTCTTTTAATTTCCCCCTACTTTTGTGCTACGGTTACACCCTCTTTTCTTACAAAAAACTGAGTTGTCTTCTTCTTTGTGGTTAATTGAAACCTTATTACATACACTCTCCCTTTTTTTTGCTTTCTTCTGTTCTTTGTTCGATCTCCTTGAGCAACTTATGCATCTCCATTCTCTTGCCCACGAGTGCACGTGTGCAAGGGTTTGTTGTGTTAATCTTGGAAGCGAACGACTTCTGGATTGCACCATAGTCCACCGAAATCGCTTTGGCTATAACACAGTTGTTGTGTTATTGATATGTTTCTTTTGTTTTTCTATCAGTGATTAAAATTTCCAAAACAGAGAATGGCTTTTCTTTGTGTCAATCTCGTTACATTGAAAAGGTATTACGTAAATTCAATTGTTTTTATGTTATACCTATAAGAACTCCTTATGATTATAGTATTCATCTCATGAAAAATAAAGGTGATAGTGTATCACAAAGTGATTATGCAAAGATAATTGGTAGTGCAATGTTTCTTATGAACTATACTAGACTTGATATTGCGTATAATGTCTCACGTTTAAGTCGGTATACACATAATCCTAGTAATGAACATTGGAATGCACTTCATCAGTTGTTTAAGTATTTAAAAGGCATGCACCATGAACTATTGTTTGCTTTTTAGAAAGTTTCCTGCTGTGCTTGAAGGATATTGTGATGCTAATTGGGTTTCTGACAATGATGAAGGTAGTTCAAGTAGTGGTTATATATTTACTTTGGGTGGAGGAGCTATTTCCTGAAAGTTTGCAAAACATACTTGTATAGCTCGTTCCACCGTGGAATCTAAATTTATTGCTCTTAAGTTGGCAAGTTAAGAAGCAGATTGGCTCCAGAATCTATTAACAAATGTGCCCAAATGGGGTAGATTGTCTACACTTGTTCCACTACACTGTTACTCTCAGGCTACAATTGGAGTTGCTAATAATAGCGTGTACAATGGTAAAAGGTGGCATATTCGTATAAGAAATGGAGTGGTGAAGCAACTACTCAAGAATGGTGCTATCTCCTTAGAATTTGTAAGATACGAAAGGAATCTAGCTGAACCTTTAACTATAGGATTATCAAGGAGATTAGTTCTTGAAACATCGAGGAGGACGGAGCTTAAGCTAATTGAGTGAAATTTTGGTCATCATTAATTCCTATGTCGTGTTTTGTTAACCTAAAGAAGGTTGAGCTTAAGCTATTAACAAGTCTATAGCCCATGTAAGGGTGGTTCTAAAGAGACGGACTTGATAGATTCACCGAACTTTATTTAGAGGTTGAGTACTTGCTCTTAATGGATTCATAGCCTGTTAGGGTGGTGCTATCGAGAAACACTTGATGGATTCACCTACTTGATTATGAAGGTGGGCCACCTTCTATAAAAGGCCTGGGCTATCTTTCTAGGGAACTCATGAGACCCAAGGTAAGCGCATGGCGTAGAATAACGCATGTATAGTATTACAAAGTTTGCACAAACTGAGGTATGATATGTAAAGTTCTCTTAGTTCAATATCTGTATTCACTATTGAACTTGGTTGTTACCTCACTTCACTATGTGTTAATTCAATCGACAAATATTAACATTTAAGTATCGAACCCTTCTTTTGCTCAAGGAAAATTTTCTATTTCAGCTTCTCATTAGTGGGGGAATGTTGGAATAATGACAACTTCTTTGCCCTTTTTTCTATTGGTTATTTCTTCTTCTTCCATTGACTTTTGCTTGTCCTATATTGGTTGGAGAAGAGAACTTACACTACTTTATATTGTTATTGTTTTTCCTACTTATTTGAGTTATTTAGTTTGGATCTTTTGGTGGAGTGTTGGAGTTGGACCAAACCATTTATCTCACACATGAGTGCCGCCTGCCTGGTTTGGTCCGGGTGAGCAGTGGACTAGTATGGTTATCATTTTGTTTAGAATCACTGAACCTAGATTTGGACCCATTAATGTTTGTAACCGTGCGACGTTATAATTCTTTTAATCTCCTCCTACTTTTGTGCTACGGTTACACCCTCTTTTCTTAAAAAAACTGAGTTGTCTTCTTCTTTGTGGTTATTTGAAACCTGATTACATACACTCTGCTTTTTTTTACTTTCTTTTGTTCTTTGTTCGGTCCCCTTGAGCAACCTGTGCATCTCCATTCTCTTGCCCACGAGTGCACGTGTGCAAGGGTTTGTTGTGTTAACCTTGGGGAGCGACTGACTTCTGGATTGCACCATAGCCTGCCGAAATCGCTTTCAAGGTAGTGGCCTTGGCTATGACGCAGCTGTTGTGTTATTTATATGTTTCTTTTGTTTTTCTATCATGATTAAAATTTCCAAAATAGATAATGGATTTTCTTTGTGTCAGTCTCATTACATTAAAAAGGTATTATGTAAATTCAATTGTTTTTATGTTATACCTGTAAGAACTCCTTATGATTCTATTATTCATCTCATGAAAAATAAAGGTGATAGTGTATCACAAAGTGATTATGCCAAGGTAATTGGTAGTGTAATGTTTCTTATGAACTATACTAGACTTGATATTGCGTATAATATCTCACATTTAAGTCGGTATACACATAATCCTAGTAATGAACATGGAATGCACTTCATCAGTTGTTTAAGTATTTGAAAGGCACCATGAACTATTGTTTGCTTTTTAGAATGTTTCCTACTGTGCTTGGAGGATATTGTGATGCTAATTGGGAATCCCCCCAGGTCTTCTCATGCAATTAGGACTACACCCTTCAATTTAATCTATAGTTCATTGGATGATGGAAATTTTTCAACTAAGCTATTATCTTTTGTAAGATTATTAACATTTATCTTTAAGTTGATTAATTAAAATCTCTTTCTAATTAAAACTCCTAAAAATGCATTAATCAATTTGTTAATTTCACTACTAGGTTTGACCCTAATATGGTGAATTATGTTGACATATCTCTAGGTTTGCATGAAACTACTTTCAATTATGCTAGATCTATTCATACAATAGATTTTTCAATCCTAATTGTATAAAATCACACATGAATCAACATACTAGTAATATTAATTCAAGAATAAATAAAAAACACATAATTGAATCTTAATGAAACTAAATAATTAATTAAATTGAAAAATCACAACAAGGTCTATTATGAGGTTCTTCTAATCCAAGTACCAACAAAATCTTAGTTCCTAATCATAGAAGACATAACATCAAAACTAAAGGATACTTAGAAAATCAAAAGAAACGTGATGAAATTCCTTTTAATCTTTAATAAATCCACTTTGAAATTGTTCCCTTGCTTGTTCTTTGTTCTTTATATCATCCTAGGCTGTCAATTTATGTTTCCAAAGCCTTCTCCTCACTTTTCCTCTTAATTTTGCCTTTTATTGTTTGAAAATTAGGTTTTTGGGTAGTACACGGGCATCAACATGGCTATGTTAAAGGTTGTAATGATTAAAAATCATGAAACCCATGAATTTAGGACAAACAAAGGTTTAAATTTTGAACAAAGTCATTAATATGGATATGTTGATAACCATGAAATTTTTGAAACTCCAAAACCATTTATTTTACATGCAACATAGTTGTGTTTATAAACACGGGCATCAACACGAGAGTGTTTGTGCCTATATTAATTTTCAAAATCTTTATACCTTGGTCAAAATAGCTCCAAATCACCCCAAATTTGTCCCATTTTGTTCCTTTTTCTTCACATAAGTGAACTACAACATAAAAACACAATATGAACGAATTTAACACCAAAAATAATAAAAACACTTAAATAAGCAAACAAAATACACTAAATATAACCTAAAATATGAATAATTGAGCACTTATTAGAAGGTTTATTGAAGTTTTAAATGAAAAACTTTCTTTACTGTGTATAACTTATAGTATAAAAAGCATCCTTCCACAAGGATTTAGTAGTTACCCAATAATTTTTGTAAACTATGTTTAAAGAAAACAATAAGATGAATAACTAAGAATTAAACTATAAACAATGAATTAATAAATAAACAATGAATTAAGCAGCAGTGAATTTAATTGATTGATGAATGATGAAAATTAGGAATTACTTATATCCTTATTTGTTTTTACTTTACCTTTTTGATTTAATCCTACTTGATCCTAGATATCCAATAATTATGATTACCCCCTCTCGAGATCTAGTCAAGTAATCCTAATTAAAATAGATAGAAATTGAATTGTGATCTCTTAATATATCAAAACTCTTTCTAAGTATGTAACTAGATTTGAAGCAATCCTATGGTTAACTAATAAACAATTAAGATATCTCTTTAATTGCTTATTAATTTGATATTTATAGGTCTATTGAGGTACCAGCTCTCACTGTGCATCACAATGCAAGTGATTCAATCCAATCTTTTGATTCAAATTGAATATAAAGTAATAAACATCACAAGCATATTTCATTAAATCAAAAATGTAAAGTTTAACAAATAAATCAAGAGTAATGCCTAAAAAGGATATTAGCAATCCATATATATAACTATATATCCAAATTTAATCATCATTAATATTCAGGAACAATAAGAAAATAAGAAAAGAGTAAATAATTGAATCTAGATGTCTTCTCCTTTTTTCCTCGAGCTAGAAATTGTAGCTCTTTCTAAAGATTTTGCTCTTTTGATCTCCTCTTATTATGTTTTTCTAGCCATTAAGTGATGTTTTTCTCTTCCTTATATACTTTTGAGCCTTCTAGGATTTTATCTAGGTTTCCCATATGTTTATCATCCAAAAATAGCCCCAAAATAACAAATGTATAAAACAAAACATGACTTGGAAAAGCTTTTTGCATGATTGTACATGCCAGAGACTTTCCAATCTACTGCTGCTTATCATTCTCCAGCTTTTTATCCATGTTTTCTTCTTTTTTTCCTGTCTCCACCCATCACCAAATACATTAAACAACCCTTGAAATATACAATTAAAGTCAAATTCTTACCTTAAACAATAATCAATCAAGCAACACACATAAAAACACTAACAAGAGCATAATCTAAGTTCTAAATAATTGTCATCTAAGAGAACACTAAAGATACCCTAGTACCTAGAAAACACACTATAATTCACACCAATAACATTTAAAATTTGAAAGTTTTTTACATATTAGATTTGATATTAATGATGCATTTCTATCTTTTAAATACAAATGATCTCCTATGAAATATAGTGACTTTGCTAATATTAAAGTTGGGACAACATCTTGTATAGGTTCATTATTTTCATCTGATATAGTTTTCCCTTCCTCGTATATTCTAATTGTTGGACCCCGAACCTTTTCTTAGAAATTTGATTTATTAAATGAAATTAAATGAGGAATTAGTGGTATTTAATGTTGTATTTGGGTAATGTTAATAGGAGCAATTGCAATGATATTTTGAGGTCAATGCATGAAATGGGTGTCTTGTGTATGATTGTGTTGATTATAGACTTTGTACGAGATTTTGGATGACTTATGTGAAAGAGGAATGCGTATGCGCATTTCCTCCATTGTTGCGTTGAAATTGATTAATTGTGTTGGT
>JAOTBA010000004.1:14404634-14415150 GCA_025629845.1 Erythroxylum squamatum | reverse complement strand
TTATTAGACGTCGTAGATGGTGTTATGCGACGGCCTAAGCGATTCTACGACGTCTTTTAGACGACGCAAATTGTATGGTTCTGTTGTAGTGTACATTCACGTAATTAAACTCCATTTATCGATTAATCTTTTCCCTAATGACTTCGTCGCGTTGCTTATTAAATAGTCTCAATCTGTTATGGGCATACACAGTGCCATCAAAGTAAGCGTTCATACCTTACCTTCAATGCTTTGTGCCATCGACATTCTTACCTACAATGGCATCAAATTTACATTGGAGCCCACCTCAAACATTCATTAAAAAGAGACTTAACCCATTAATTATCTGGACTTAAACTATGAATTATCTTCTAGGTTAAACCTGGCAACCATGTCATCCCATTTCCTTTCAAAATCTTGGGCATTACGGGTGTCATACACGAGAACCATAAAATTATCTTTAAACTTCTTATAATTCTTATCGGAAACAAATTTTTTTTATTATGTTCCATGAACATAGTCTACGCCTAATGGTTAGGAGTACAGTCTCAATGGTGTTACTTAACTTTTGCACTCATTATAGATTATATTGGCATGTGGCTTCCCTTCTATATAACTTAACCATGTATAGAACAGCCAAGAAAAGGTTTGGTTATTTTCCTACCTAATATTATAAACCAAAAAAAACAAAATTGATTGTGATGGTTTAATCTAAAAAATGGGGCAAATGGCATTTGGTATTTAATAAAGAGATAATTATGGCAAACATTAACATATCACAAAATTCAATACATGATACATGAGTCCTTACATCAAACCAAAAAAATATTGCTTAACCTTCCATCCTCATCGCAATCAATTTTGCAAAAAAGAAATTATCGTACTTATCCTTCATTCTTAAAAAATCCTATACACCACTTTCACATCATTAGCAACCTCACGCTCCTCAAATAGTCGATATGATAAAGAAAGTCTTTACATAGATCTGACATATGATCATATCCACATGCAATTGTAAAGATAGTTGTACATGAGTGAATGACCTAATCTAAGAATTTTAATTCATTTCCAATCTATGTCTAATATGATTATTGACCACATATTGTTTCCTAATAAACCCCGCATTTGTTTAATTTATTTTATAGTTATAAACATTGTTAAAATTGCCCAACTCCAAATACCTGTATTGCAATGACACCGTAAGTGAGCCTGGCACCCATTTCTTTCGCTACTTTTAGGATTAATTAGTCTTTGATGCCTTGGTTTGTGTGATAAACCTCTATGACACATAAATGTTCTATATTGAACTCTCCATTTATCTTTCAATCTTGACCTTATAGCAATTACAAAACCATGACATCTAGCATACTTTAATTACATTTCAATAGTCATTTCCTAACTTTCAAATCTAATTCTAACTTCAATCACCATCTATCTCTCATTATCCCTAGACCCATTATGTGACCCACCATGTGACATCATCATATCTAAACAACTATTATCATTCCCTGTTTACTCACTCTTCTTTAATATATCATATGTACTATACCCTAATTATTGGTACAAAATTCATATTATATCCTCTAAAAAAGGAAATATATATTGTTAAACATAAACCAACATATGTTATGTGCTCATAAGCACATATAGGAACACAAACTACACAATAAAAGAAAGAGTGTAAAAATTATTAAGCCTTCGAACCTAGACGATTTACCTTATTCTTCTTTTGAAAATCTTTTACAAAGGTAGATGGCAAAGCCTTAGTATTGGTTCTGATTGATCGATTTTCTAAGTATACTGTCTTCTTCACTACGCCATCCTTTTGTATAGCAGAGATAGCGGCTAATTTATTTTAATGTATGTTAACAACATTTTGGTATTCTAACGTATGTTAACAACATTTTGGTATTCTAACGTATGTGGTGAGCCATACGGATCCACGATTTACTAGTCAATTTTGGACATCATTGTTCAATATGATGGGACTAAACTTAAGTTCTCTACTGTTAACCATCCCTAAACAGATGGGCA
This sequence comes from Erythroxylum squamatum, assembly GCA_025629845.1. Classification (NCBI taxonomy): domain Eukaryota; kingdom Viridiplantae; phylum Streptophyta; class Magnoliopsida; order Malpighiales; family Erythroxylaceae; genus Erythroxylum; species Erythroxylum squamatum. The sequence continues at coordinate 14,413,137 of JAOTBA010000004.1, read as the reverse complement.
AATAGAAAGGATAAATGCACTGCTGGAACATTATTTATGACATTATGTGAGTGCGAGTCAGAAAAATTGGTTAAATCTACTAGATAGTGCACAATTTACTTATAACCTTCATCGATCTTCTGCAACTAGAAAAAGTCCATTCGAATTGGTCTTAGGGCACCAACCTAACTCCCTTTTAATTGGTCTTAGGGAATCAACCTTTGATTCCTTCGGAGATTACTAAACAATAACTTGGTGGCAAGTGTCCAGCTTCCTATAAATTTGTGTGGGATTGATAAGAACTATTGGAAGACAACCTTCGAAAAGCTATGTGAAGGATGGAAAAATAAGCTAATCAGCATAGAATCCCTTTAGACTTTATTATGGGTAACAAAATGTTGTTGAAGTTATCACCTCAAATATGGAAGAAAATCAGTTGAAAGTCGGCAAACAAAGGCTTAATTTTTGAAATATGATGGTCTATTCAAGGTTATCAAGAAAGTTGGTAAGGTGAGTTATCAAGAAAGTTGGTAAGGTGAATTATCAACTTAACTTACCCGAAAGCTTGAAAGTTCATCTTTCGTGAGTTATTTGTGCAGGTTTTATCATAATAATGAAGAACCAGAGAGGAGAAAACAGAAGCGTGCACCTCCAAATGTGCAAGTTCAATATGATCAAAAAGATTCTTGACCATAGACGATTAGGACACCATAAGAAGAATCGAAATACTGAATTTCTTGTGAAATGAAAAGATAAAGATGCAGCGAATGCATCATAGGGGAAAGACTTTTCTCTATGGCAATTTGAAGACATGATTAAGAAGTACTTGGATGACATTTGGACAAGGTCGTCAACTCTTTTTGGTGGGGTAGGTTTGTAAGGTCTCTTTGTCCCTTCGATAATATGTAGCCACAGAACTACATATTATGTATGTTGGAATTATTTAAGGTGTGCTGGAACCAGGAATCGAGTTAGTGGACAACCTTGAGTTTTGATTAGCTACTTGGATATGTGTTTGGTGCTACAACATTGCATGGCGTGTTATACGGAGGGTTGGATGTAAATGTTAAGGGTGTGCTTGTTTGGTGGGTATGAAAAAAAGGAAATTGGTATGGAATAAGAGATTGAGTTTGGTAAGAGATTATGATTATAGAGTCATTATTTTGATTACTCATTTTTGGGTAATGCCCTATTCCTCTCCTAATCTAGAGGAATGAGTATCATTGTTACGTAAGGGTGTGCTTGTTACAATTAATTAATTAAAATATAATTATTAATTAATTAATTAAAATATAATTAATTAATTAATTAATTAAAATATAATTAATTAATTAATTAGTTACACTATAAGTAATTAAAATATAATTATTCATTAATTAAAATATAGTAATTAATTAATTACAATATAATTAATTAAAATATTATTAATAATTAATTAACTATAATATAATTAATTAAAATATAATAAATGAATTAAGTAAAATATTGTAATAATTAATTAAAATAATAAATTACAATATAGTTAATCAAAATATTATTATTATTATTATTATTATTATTATTAATTAGTTAAAATATAATTAATTAATTAGCTACAATATAATTAATTAAAATTAATTACAATAGTTTAATTAATCAACATATTCTAATTAATAAATTACAATATAATTAATTAATTAATTAATTAAAATATAATAAAATTTATTTCTTAATATTTTTCACGAACCAACCACTATCAATGGTAATGATAATCATTCCTTTCTCTTAACCAACCATAATAATAATAATAATAATATTTATTCTCATTCCTCACTATATTCATTCCCATTCCTATTATCATTCTCCTATGCGAACCAACCCCCCTAAGGGTGTGCTTGTTTGGTGGGTATGAAAAAAAGGGAATGGGTATGGAATGAGAGAGTTTGGTAAGGGATTATGATTATAGAGTCATTATTTTGATCACTCATTTTTTGGTAATACCCCATTCCTCTCCTAATCTAGAGGAATAAGTATCATTGTTATGTAAGGGTGTGCTTATTACAATTAACTAATTTAAATATTATTATTAATTAATTTAAATATAATTAAATAAATAAATAAAATATTATTAATTAATTAATTAATTAGTTACAATTTATGTAATTAAAATATAATTATTCATTAATTAAAATATTATAGTTAATTAATTAGCTACAATATAATTAATTAAAATTAATTACAATAGTTTAATTAATCAATATATTGTAATTAATTAATTACAATATAATTAATTAATTAATTAAATATAATATAATAAATTTTTATTTCTTAATATTTTTCACAAATCAACCACTATCAATGGTAATAGTAATCATTCATTTTTCTTAACCAATCATCATAATTATAATGATAATATTTATTCACATTCCTCACTATATTTATTCCTATTCCTATTATCATTCCCCTATGCGAACCAACTGCCCCCTAAGTCTCGCATGACTTGCATGTTACATGGATGCTACGGACACTTTATTTCGTTAGTTTTTTGTACAATTTTATGTAAAATATCTAAACTACTTGTAACTTGTCGATATCTATATCTTTTAAGTAGTTAACATCTTATGGATATAAATATGTTCTAAATCCTCCACACCCATGCGGGTTATATACTTCAATATTTTACAATAAAAGTCCCGTTGTTCATATAATATATTGTCGGTTTCATTTAATTGTATTTCAAATAATTCTACTCCACTTAATAGTCTACCACAATGTTGTTTTCGTTTCTCTATAAGGAAATATTTTTTTTATTTGAAGGGAAGAAAACCATATTACATTATAAGTCTAGGGAAACAGATTCCCGATATGTCCTATAAGAGGATTACATGACACTCAATGGGTGTATCGGCAAAATAAGTAGTTCCTAAAACAAAATTCTCAGCATAGGACGCTAGCCAGTCAGCACATCGGTTGCGTTCACGATATATATGTCAAGGCACCACAGTCCAATTCCGCGTAAACAGTTCATGGCCCCTTGAATGATGGAATTAGGGGTCGTAGACCGTCTAGTCAAGGATGAGAGGAGGTTGAGTGCCACTTTCGAGTCCACCTCGAGCTCAATCTTATGGAAGTCGAGATCCCACGCAAATGTAAGGCCTGTGTACACTCCCCAGAGTTCCGCCGACACTGGGGAACACCATTCTAGATTCTGGATGAAGCCTCCAAGTCAGTTGCCGGCACTGTCCCTGAGTAAGCCCTCGGCGGTGGCTGAAGAAGAGGAGTGGTTGCAAGCGACATCTGTATTTAACTTGACCCACTCAAATGAGGGTGAACGCTAGCCTATAAGTTGTTCCCGACGTGGTCGGTGTATCGTAGCACTGCAGCTATCCCAGCGAGAGACATGGAAATCTTCTCTGCATAAGACAACACAATAGATATGGGTGAGTAGGGCCACAGAAAATGAGCATCAAAAATGGATTTATTGTGTCAACCCCATAAGAGCCAGCATGTAACACCAAATAAAGTTGACCACTCGTGCCCAAACACCCGGTGGTGCTGTTGGAGGTTGGTATGAAGCCACTGTCTGGCTGGAAGGGTGGAAAAGTCGCAAGGAATTAAGTGTGGAGGGAAGGCAGTCCACACTTGATGGGCTTTGGCGCAGTCGCGCACCATATGGAGCGAGTATTCTTCAAGAACGTAGTGGTGGCAAGTTCCATCCGCGGTGAGGTGGCGGCGAGCCCTATGCTAGTTGGTGAGCAGGCCGTCGTGAGCGAGGAGCCAAAGAAAGGAATGAACGCGTTGAGGGCCTTGCCAGTGCCAGACGGCTTGCCAAAAGCCAGTGTCGGCGACGTCTGCGTGATTCAACATCGAGGAGTACATGGAAGCGACAGTGAATTGTCCAGTGTCGGACAAACCCCAACAAATCATATCTGGCCCTAGGTAGGGCTTCGGGGGAAACATTCCAGCGATCGATCGATAGATCGGCAATGGTAGACTGTCGAAGAATTCATCCCACTACCAACTGTCATTGATGTCAACAAAGTGGTGGACAGGGAGACCGCTAGTCTGAGCAGGAATGGTGCGGGTAGCGTGGTGAATAAGAGGGCCCATACTTGTAACCCAAGGATCCAACCAGAACCGGGTTCTGGTGCCATCCCCAAGCTTCCAAGTCAAACCATGGAGTACGAGGTGCCAAGTGGACTTTATACTCTTTCAGACCATGGAACCGCCCTTGGTGTCAATGGTGGTGGGGAGGGTAATGGGATTTAGCTCGAAGAACTTGAACCCATAAGGCATTAGACTGGTGGATCAGAGTCCATCCTAATTTAGCCAAGGCATCATTGGTTTCTCGAAGTCGGAAAATGTCAAGACCCCCCAGCGCTTTCGTTTTGCAGACTGCCTCCTATTTGACAAGAGGAATCCTCTTGGTGCCATTATCTGAACCCCACACAAATTGACTCATTATCTTCTTCAGGTCGTCGCAAAGACGACGGGGCAGCCAGATCGTCTGCATAGTATAGGCAGGCAGTGCCTCAAGGATGGATTGGGCCAGAGTGATCCGTCCTGTGAAGGATAAAAGCTTAGCAGACCAGCCCGTTAATCAGTGGTGAACTTTGTCGAGAATGTATTGATAAGTGTGCTTGGTGACACGCTCATGCAGGAGAGGAACTCCAAGGTACCGGCCGAGGTTATTAGTTTGTGAGAACCCCAATGTGTGACTTAAGCAATAGGCCAGAGATGGCGGAATATTTTTCGAAAAATAACACCGAGATTTAGCCTGGCTAACACGTTGTCCTGAGGCATTACAGAACGAATTGAGAATATCACGAATCACGTCGATTTGCAAGCGAGAGGCTTCAGAAAAAAGGATGAGGCCGTCCGTAAAGAACAAATGGGAAAGAGGAGGCCCATTTATGCTTAATCTAATAGGCTGCTAGCGGTCTTGTGCCACAGCTTGCGTGATAGACTGCCTTAAGCGTTCCATGCAGAGAACAAAGAGATAGGGCAATAAGGGGTCCCCCTGACAAATACCTCGAGAAGGACTAAAGGCCTCACTAAGGTCACCGTGCCAACGAACTTGGAGGGAAACCGAGAAGATGCACTTCATTATGAGATTGATGAGAGAAGCAGGGAGGCCAACATCAAATAAGGTATCTTGGATGAAGCCCCAAGATAATCTGTCATACGCTTTCTCAAGATCAATCTTGAGGGCCATAATGCCTTTACGGCCGGTTTTTCGTTTCATGGTATGGATCACTTCTTGGGCAATTATGAGATTATCAGTAATCAAGCGCCCGGGAACGAAGCTGCATTGGGTAAGAGCCACCAGATAGGAGAGATAAGGTTTAATCCGATTAACGAGAATCTTAGTACGGGCTTTGTAAATAACCGAACAAAGGGAAATGGGCCTTATTGAGTGATAAAAGTAGGAGAGGGAATCTTCGGTATTAGCACCAGAATGATACGGTTAAGCTCGGACTCCCAAACTTCATGACGAAAGATTTGCTGGAAGAAAGACGTCAACAAATGTTTCACTGTCTCCCATTCGGATTGGAAGAATAAAGCCGGGAGATCGTCAAATCTAGGGGCCTTGTTAGGCGCCATAGAGAAAAACACTGTTTTGATTTTCTCAGGATGGAGGGGGCGGTCCAACTCGTAGAGATTGGAAGGGGAAAGACGGGGAAATTGGCCATACATCAACTGGATCGGAGACTGGGAGTGATCCTTGGTATAGAGCTTCGCGAGGAAATGCTCGGCCGGTCGGCGGATGTTCTGAGGGCCAGAGTGCAGAAGCCCATTCTCATCTTTTAAGGAATTAACCCACGCTTGTCTCTGCTTGGCCATGGTGATAGCCTGATAATACTTGGTATTCCTATCACCCTGGCTTAACCATTGACACCTGGAGCGTTGGTGCCAGTAAAGTTCTTCATGACACAGAACTTGTTCCATCTCAGCTCAAAGATGCTCCACGAGGTCCCGTAGAGAGCTCGAGTTGTCTGCCTCAAGCTGTTTTTGAATACCTTCTAGACAAGCCAGTAAACGCTTCTTCCGAAGGAAAATGTTCCCAAAGATGTGGAAATTCCAATGCTGTAAACGATCGGTGAAGGTTTTAAGCCTTTGGCTGAAAGCAGGACTGGAAGGGGACTAATTCTCGGCGACGAATGGACTGAAATCCGCATGAGTCAACCAAGCGGATTGAAATTGAAAGGAACGAACGGGCTGCACAGAGAGCGGGCAGTGATTAAGAGTGACAAGAAGCGGTCGATGGTCCGACTTAAGGAAGGGTAAGTAGGTAACTGTGGTGTGGGAGAAGGCTGAATGCCAATCGTTCGAACAGAAAGCTCGGTCCAATCGTGCAAAGATCTGGCCTCTCCGCTAGGTGAACCGAGGCCCGAAGAAACCAAGGTCCTGTAACTGACAACTTTGTATGCAATCTCGAAAGTGGGTATTGACGATTGGTTGTAGACAGGCCCCTCTGCGTTTATCCTATCGCTCTAACTTGGCATTAAAATCTCCCCCCAAGAGCCAAGGACTATCAGTAACCCTAGCAATAATCTGCAGATAATGCCACAAATAACTCTAGAGGGAATAAGTGGGGCTGGCATAAATGGCCGTAAAATAAAAATAAGCTTGATCCCACCCAATTTTGGAGTGAACGAATTGACAATGAGCAATCTGAATGCGGACCTTTATATTAGGTCGCCAGAGAAGCCAGATCCCGCCCGAGAAACCCTCAACTTCCACTTGGAAAGAGTGAGAATACCCCAAACTTCGAATGACAGATGTCGCTCTAGGCCCACTAATACGAGGCTCCACTAAAACTAGAAGACGCGGGTTATGGGTCCTAATGTAGTTTTTAATAATAGGCTTGAAGGATCGACCTCCAGCCCCTTGGCAGTTCCAGATGAAAATAGACATAGAAACCGAGAAAGGGGCATTTACTCAGCGAGCAAGATTACGGTGCTCGCGTCCAACCTGCAGTCCGGTGCTGTCCTATGCTCCTGTGGAGACTCCATCATTAAAGCATATATTTCAACATTCATATCCGTAGCTGAAGGTGGATATTGGTCGGGGTTGGGTGGTCACAGAGGGGTTTTGGTGTGCAAATGGGACGATGACGTTGAATCCGGGTGGGGTTGGTCGTCCTGGTCCATGGCCCCATTCTGTGGATCCACATTGGTGGGCAGAGGAAAGGAAGTATCCTAGATTATGATGTCGGTGTGGGAGGGGATTGAAAATGCTATGTGGTCCTGTTGGGGGTTGGGGAGGGCTGGTGGTGCGGGCCTGAGGGTAGATGGGGTCTGTACCAGTAGGCTTAGGCCTGCAGCTGGAAACAGTCCAGCTTGGCCATCGAATTGGGCCTGGCCAGTTTAGCCCCTGGCTTGGCCCTGAAGCAAGGCATCTGGAGCAGCTTTGTGGGCTTGGCGTGCGTGGCCCGCATCTTGGCTCGAAGGAGGATGAGACGACGTCATGTTCGAGTGGAGAGAAGCATGCGTGGCTGGTTTATACGAGGCGATGTTGGAGTTACGTCTACTATGAGACAACACTCTTTTCATTCGGCCGGCTTTAATCATCAGAGCAGCTAGGGATGGGGAGGTGAAGTGAGGTTGGTACGACGTCGGGTACGATGAAGGACATGTAGTCGTTGCACTTGATTAAGGGGGGTCAGGGTCTTGTCTCAACGGCTATTTCTCTAGCAGAGCCAGGAAGCGCGAGCCTTTGGGTCCGTTCAGTGGGGAGGCGTTGGAACGGTCGAGACAATGGGCCGTGGGAGTCGTGGGAGGGCGGCGGGTGTGGCAGGTCACCTGCATCCAAGAACCGAACACTTCCGCCCGTGGATCGCTTAAAGAAGCAGCGGGTTGGTTGTTGGGTCGGGTGGGTATTGTCGAGTCTGTATTGGAGGGCTCTGTGCTAAGAGTTGCTATCTGTTTCAGGGGGCAAGTGTCAGCACCGTGTCCCACACGCCCACAACCAAAGCAAATATGAGGGAGGCCTTTGTAGGCGACCTTGATCAATTCTCCATCCAAGTTGACCATGGGGCGGAGCGGAGCGGAGAGATCAATATCCACCGCCACACGGGTGAATTTACTGCATTGTGTGAGTTGCGTGTGATTGTCTATTTTCACGGTGTGACCTACCAGGTTACCGAGAGCATGTAGAATCGAAGGATGGTAGCGCGCGACAGGGAGGTCAGGAAATCGCACCCATGCCACGACGTGCGTTATCTTACCTAAGGAGGGCCTGAAATCAGGGAACCATGGCTGAACTAACAAAGCTTGACCCGCGATGATCCAAGGTCCTTGGGTAAGCGTATTCACGTAATCCTCTTCCTGCGGAAAGTTTACTAGGTAAAAATCATTCTTGATATCAACGATCTTAATTGGCCCCGTGGGTTTCCACAGAGAAATCAATCAAGATTTGAGCAAATTAAGTGCCTGTTTGGTTCAGCTTTTGGAGACTCCAAAAGCACTTTTTTCTACCGCAAAAGCTATTTTTAAGAAAAAATGAGTGTTTGGCAGCAAACTTCAAAAGCGCTTTTCAAATA
>JAOTBA010000004.1:14387096-14400773 GCA_025629845.1 Erythroxylum squamatum | reverse complement strand
AGATGAGGGAGGAGATGAGAGACAGCATGAGAGAGGAGATGGAGCAGGTATCAAAGATGAAAGAGTCGATGGAGCAGGCAGCTAAGATAAGAGAGGAGATAGAGCGGCTTACTAAGGTGAGAGCGGAGGTAGAGCAGATGACTAAGATGAAAGAACAAATGGAGCAGATAACTCAACTTAGGCAGGAGATGGAGCAATTAAAGGGGATGGCTAACAATTCAGAGCATCCACGATCACCACGACATTAGCTTATCATTGTTATTTGTTTTCAATTAAAAAACTTCATATTATTTCATTGTTAATAAATACTTTATAAGTTGAATTATTAATTGATGTTTTCTTTAAATAAATTATATTGGCAAATTCATATATTATGAACAAAGAATATTACGTAATATAATTCAATTATATATATGCATTTATAACAAAAACATAACATTGAAATTTAAAAAGTTTCATGCGTGTTTTACCGACGGACGTACATTCCGTCTGAAATATGTCACAGACTTACCAACGGAAATATTTCCGTCGGCATATTGGGTGAGAATTATCAACGGAATACTGACGGAATATTATCCGTTGCCACATTTCACCGACGGAAATGTAGTTAATTTGTTCCGTCGTTAACTTTTTGGCGACAAACACGAACCGTCGTTAATACCGTTTCTAAAATACCAACGGAATATTACGGTCGGTAATTTCAGCTATGGCCCATTTACCGACCGATTGGACGGCCACCAAATTCTGTCGGTGATATTATTTACCAACGGAAATCCCCAAATTACAGACGAAAATTTTCGTTGGTAATTAGATTTTTTCTTGTAGTGTTTTGCTTTTGGTGGGAAGGAGACTTCTAGCATTGGACCAATTAATTAATCGAATTTGACGCAGACATCATTTTTGGGGTGGTTTATACGCAGAAAGAGTTTGACATTTTCATGATTTCTATTTGAATGCTTAGTAGTCATACTAATAAAATTTTTTGAGGATGAGATTAATTGAAGTTCCACCAGATTTAAAAATTTTGGCTCGAATTTAAACTTAATTAAATTTTAACGTTGATCAATTTGAATAATTTGAAAAAATTAATTAAATTAAGTTAAACTTAAAAGTTCAATTTTTTAAAATATTAAATAATTTAAAGTACATTTAAATTGAGTCAAATTAAAAAAATTCTATTAAATGTTTCAAAATCTCGTTAATACATGTCAAGTTTGAGAAGTCAAATTTTTTTGAATGTGATAATGAAATAAAAATTTAAATATTTTATTTATAGAACTAAATTCTTTTAAATTTCTATATTGGAATTAGTAAGTAATTGATATTTATTCTCACACTAGAAGCGAAAAAAAGTTGGGAAATTGACTTTATAAATAAAGTATTGGTTCTTAACTTAATCACATAATTTCTTGAAGATTACGATATTGAGTTTAATTTTAATCAATAAAATTTTGAATTATTTGTCTTTAATATTTTTTATGTTAAAAATCAAATAATAATATTTTTAATTAGTGTTAGACTTGAAATTAAGTATGACCGCAAGATTTAACGTTTCAAGTAGAATCTATATATATAGATATATATAGATATGGGTTTTAGTTTAGTTTTGGTTCTGTCGAGAATCGTGGAGGGAGAGAATGTTTGGTATGCCCCTCCTAAATCAGGCGCACGTGCAACTTCATTTCATTTTCAACTGAGAATCCTCCATTTTCATTTTATTCACCAATCTGCCACTTGAGTTGAGAGTAATCAGTACAACGTAGCCAGTTTTGGGCAGCAAATTTAATATTAGCTTTCATTTGACGGAAGGAGATTCTCTGTCCCTTTTCTCTGTCCCTATCCTGTATTCAATCCATCTGAACCGTTTATTCATATAGGTTACACATAAATGGACGATTCGAATGGGCTAAGTTCTAGGTAGGGACAGGAAAAGGGGACACAGGATCTGTCCCCTCGTTTGCCTACCAACCAAGCCTCGCTTCTGATTTTTTGATGGTCCCCACAAAATAATGTTATCTTGATTCTTATATTCCTATTGTACATAAAACTACTGCCACTTTTGAGGTCATCTTACATCTGGCTGTGGGGGCCACCTATCATATACGTCACTAAGATCTTATGGTTAATCAAGTTTTGTTAGCAAGTAACAGCACGATCAATACGACGCCGTCATAAAGGATGATACGAAGAACAGTCGTCATTTGAATGACAATGTTTGAAGGAAAAGGGGGGCCCCGGACGGATGGCTATTTGGTAAATCGAATGGCGGTAAAAGGGTAAAATAAGGAATGGGGAAGCGTAAGGCAGAGGCTGCAAAGAAAACATATTATAGAGAGAAATCCATCAAGAGAAGTTAAGGCTTATCGAAGGCAGAAAGGTAGCGTCACAGAGGGCTTTGCGAAATGTTCCATTCCCTTTATTAAAATATATTTGTTTTCTGTGCTTTTCTTCTTCACTTTATTTCTCTTTTTGCTTTTCTTTTTTTCTAACTGGGTTCCTAGTTCCTTCATCCTTCTCTGTCTTCTTCTTCTCTTTGTTTTGCTCCTGTATAACACCCTCTGTCTGCGTGTTGAAGGAGAATAAAAAGTTTTAAGTAATGGCGGACATTAGCCACCCTCCGATGGAACAACTTCAAGACCTCGAATACTGCATAGACTCTAACCCTCCTTGGTGTACGTGCTCCTTCTTTTCATTTCTCTCCACTATCTTTTTCATTGATAGAGAAAATGAACAGTTTCTTAAGATACCTTTTTTAAATCACCATTGCCTCATCGGAAGAGGTTCCATGACATGAGAGCTTGAAGAACTGTATAGCAATGGTGAACTTTGATGTTAAGATAGACAGAGAGATAAAGATATTTACGTTCGCATTTAATGAACGAGTTTTTAACGATTCGTCCTTTAGAAAAGGTGGTGCGTAGTTGGATTGTTTTATCACAATAATGAACTACTCTGGAAATGAAACTATAATGTCGGAGGGTTTTGGGTTTGGTTCTACATATGTTTTTCTTCGTTTTTAAAAAGTTAATATTTTGTTGTTTTCTTATTCATATATTCTCTCTCTCTCTCTCTCTCTCTCTGTGTGTGTGTGTGTGTGTTGCGCGCGCGTGCGTGTGTGTATTGTAGGCGTTTGCTCACTCGAACATTGTGGGAATGTAACTTCTTCTCTACACGAACAGAGCTTATTAGTACTGATTTTTCAGTGCTCATACTTTTCGACCTCAAATAGTTATTTCGTTCTAAACTTGGAAACTGGTGCAGTTAGGTCATGCATATTTTTCGTCTGTAACTGTGATCCTGTTCATTTAGGCAAACGATCACCTCCCCTAGCATTTTAGTTCTAACTATTGAGAAACCATTACTTAATTATTTTCCAATAATCTTATTTCTGTGATCTAATAATCTGAAGTTATATAAGCTAATGGTAGACATAGCCAGATATTTGTTCAAGTTTAAGATATTTTTGGTGATGCAAGCTTGCAAATCTAATTTTTCCAAGTCTGCTCCATTTTAAGGAGAGCTTGCATTGTTATCCACTGAAACTAAATGCCTTAAAAGATCTAGCTCAGAAGTTGGAAAGCAGCTAGCTAATTAAGTGAGGAAGCAAACAAGTCCAATCCTCGGGAATGTTTAAATTGCTCAATTTTTCTGGGTTTCATTTCATGTTATCCCTCCTATGATCTCAGTTAGCTGCTGAAAATCTAGTGAGTGCTACGCTAGGACAAGCGGCTTTCACACTAGTGTGTTTATGACCTAGTCATCAATACTGGCAAATCATTATCTTGTGAATGCGTCTGGCAAGTAGGTTACTGAACCTCTTCTCGTGAAGTAATTCAACAATGCATGGTTATCCCTAGTTCTAGGTCTGAGGTTTTGTGGACCTTACTTTGTATTTTCTCATTTCATATACCGCCCAAATATTGGACATCAATGATAAGAAGACCAATAAAACCATTTGCTTGGAATAGGTTGAGAATTTTAGATAATCCAAGTTTAGAAGGTGGAGAACTTCTTTTGAGATTTGTGATCTTGAAGCAAGCTAGAATTGATGTTGAAGTATTAAACCTTTCTCTTCTTGCTTTGTTCTAGGAGCTCAGACATATTTGTGTTTTCTTCTTCCAATATCTAAATCTTTTACTACTTGTTTTATCTTGCAGTTGCTCAGAAATATTTATGCTCTTGTTTTCTTCTTCCAATATCTAAATCTTTTACTACTTGTTTTATCTTGCAGTTGCTCAGACATATTTATGCTCTTGTTTTCTTCTTCCAATATATAAATCTTTCACTACTTGTTTTATCTTGCAGTTGAAACAATCATACTAGCATTTCAGAATTATATCCTGATGCTGGGTACAAGTGTAATGATTCCTTCATTACTTGTTCCTGCAATGGGTGGCACTGTTGTAAGTTCCTCACCTGTTACTTCCTTGATGATGTTCAGGAGATTATTGAGTTCCTCACCTGGCAATCTTAGGTTCATTCTGGTTCCAGGAGATTATTATTGTCCTTGTCTATTAGTTCCAACTGTGCCGGAACCTGTTAGTTATGATGGCAAATGTATTGAATACTCATTTTGCCGTCTTCGATTGAAAGTTTGTTGCATTTGAGTGTTCATGTGTTTTAACATTTACACCTCCAACATCCTTTGTCACTTGTCCTTTTCAAATTATATATTGAAGAACTCAGGCTTGGAATCACTTGGGTAGATTGTTACTTTACTAGGTGCACATCTGTTTATCTCCAATGATATTTCTTCACTATTTTCATTTTCGCTCTCCTTGTTCTCTCATCCTGTTGTGTGACACCACTATTTTTTATGCGACCAGGGTGATAAAGCACAGGTTATACAGACTCTTCTTTTTGTAGCCGGTATAAAAACACTTCTTCAAACACTTTTTGGTACTAGGCTGCCAGCAGTAGTGGGCGGTTCCTTTGCATATGTCGTTCCTATAGCTTATATTATAAGTGACTCCTCATTGCAAGAAATTACTGACCATCATGAAGTAAGTTTAATGCTTTTAGTTCCTTTTTAGTTTGCTAGATGGTTGGGGGAATCAAAGAATAGCACAAACGAAATTCGAAAGGGCAAATTGTTAACTAAAGAAGTAAATAGACGAAAGAGTTTTGCTATGTTGCTTTTCCTACAGAAACTTAATTTTAAGCTCTTATGCCTTCACCTGTTCTAAATATACAGCTTGAGAATTGGATTCTTGATATTTTCTGGAATGAGATTCACTGAGAAGGTTTTTGTACCGTAATATATAGAAACATTTGCGGTATCTATTGCATTGAACTGGATAATAGGATCATATTATCATTACTGCATGCCGAAGTGGCCATTTGCCACTTTGATGTTATACTTCAAACCGATTTACCCCTTCTCAAGAGTTGTACTTAAAGAACTCTTTTATGTGATAGGATAATTGAAAGAGATCTTGCAATGTGATTTGTTTGCAGAGATTTGTGCACACCATGCGAGCTATCCAGGGAGCTTTAATTGTGGCCTCAAGTATTCAAATCATCCTTGGTTACAGTCAAGTTTGGGGTCTTGTTTCTAGGTACAACTTATGCAATTAAAATGTGTTAAATTTTCTAATCTGGCAATTTTACATTATTCTTATATTTAATGTGGACTTTGTTATATGCCCAGGTTTTTCAGTCCACTAGGTATGGCACCTGTTGTTGGATTGGTTGGCTTGGGATTGTTTCAACGTGGATTTCCTACAGTATGTTTTTCTATGAATTCAAACTTTTAGTTGGACAGTAAAATGGACAATCTTTTGTATTCTGTTTTTCTATCATGTTCTTACATTTATTTGGCCTAATATACTGATGTAGTGAAGTTGGATGCCAATATCTAGTGTTGTCCAAGATATCAGATCCTCTCTTAGAGCAAATATTTACTATTTGTATCATTCCATTATAATTTCTCTGCTTTCCTTAAAAACATACTATAGATTTACATTGACTTAATCTCACCAAGTGGTGAGCACCATTATGAATTTGACCCTCCTCTCATGCAATATTCATGCCGTACACAACGTTTAAATGTGATGAGTATCTTCATTACTAGGATTCTTCAAAAGGTTCACAATCCATTTTTACATTCTTTTTTTCAGTTGGGTAATTGTGTGGAAATTGGACTGCCAATGCTGTTACTGGTTATTGGATTATCCCAAGTAAGATATTTGTTTATGATTGGAGTGGCATTCTTGCCACACAAGTTGATATTGTTCAGACATAACTCTGCATTGTGAAAATTTGCAGTATCTAAAGCATGTGAAACCATTCAGAGACCTTCCAGTATTTGAACGATTTCCAGTGTTGATCTGTGTTGCAATTGTGTGGATATATTCTGTTATTTTGACTGCTAGTGGTGCTTACCGGAACAGGCCACGGGTAACTCAACTTAGTTGTCGTACAGACAAGGCTTACCTTATAAGTTCTGCACCATGGTACGTGAAAGAATCAGCTCTTCCTTTCGAACTGTGATTTTACTGGCTTTGGAATTTTGTCCATTATGTTATTTCAGGTTCAAGTTCCCGTACCCTCTGCAGTGGGGGCCACCCACATTTTCAGCAGGTCATTCATTTGCTATGATGTCAGCAGTTCTTGTATCCATGGTTGAGGTATGCTTTTAGAGGGCTACCTTTGATTGCAGTCTTCTGCATCATATAAGAAATCACATCCTGAAAGGGGTTCATGTGCTCTACTCTGACAATGTAGCTTCAATTCTTCAATTTACTTTAGTGCCTTTTAAATTGTATATTGGAAAGTACACAAGGGGTTTCACTTGCACGTACTACTACATGTTTCATGATTAATTTATGGCTTTGAAAAAATCCATGTTTAATCTTGGAAAATGATGCAGTCCACAGGAGCATACCAGGCAGCAGCCCGGTTAGCTATTGCCACTCCACCTCCTGCTTATGTACTAAGCAGAGGAATTGGCTGGCAGGTGAGCTGGTCTGCAGTTGGTATCTGACGTTTAAGAGACAATATTTCCCTCCTCGATTCTTAGAAAGAAACAAAAGATTTTTTTTTTGGAAAACTGAAAATTTGTCATGCATTTGTAGGGCATTGGTGTATTGCTTGATGGTCTTTTTGGGACAGGAACTGGTTCCACTATTTCTGTGTGAGAATCATAGTTAAACTAGCTATTTGCATCAGCTCTTTATGAACTATGTTTATTACCAATATTTGTCCTTGACAATGACCTTGGTTATATTCCAGGGAAAATGTAGGACTTCTTGGATTAACACGAGTTGGAAGTCGTAGAGTTGTTCAAATATCTGCTGGCTTCATGATATTCTTCTCAACTTTAGGTTGACCTACTGATCTTATCTTCCCAGACAGCTGCATTGGAACTTCTTAGTTTCTTCTTCTAGCTAGAACACGCACACATTTAATGTATCCAAGACTTGCCTTGGAGATCTAGATGTGAGCATATGATCTTCAAAACCATTTCCAGTTCTCCAGAAAGCATACAACTTTTTAATTTTGAAATGAATTCTATAAACACTGAACTGGTTGCAGTTGGTTTTTTCCTTTCATCAATCGTTAGAGGACCAATGTTGGAAACTTTCCGATTTCTATTTTAACTAGATTTTCCTTATCAATAGTAAAAGATGAGTTTGCAAGTTCTAACTACACTGGTTTCATCTATTCCAATTTTCTATTTATTTACATGATTCATATGCACTTTTGTATTCATGCAGGTAAATTTGGAGCGGTATTTGCATCAATCCCATTCCCAATATTTGCTGCACTGTACTGTGTTCTTTTTGGTCTAGTCAGTAAGTTAAACTTTTGCTCCACTCTGTTTTCGGCTGTTTGGTTCATATCCTCTAACATGTTGCTTAATTTTCAGCTTCAGTTGGATTATCTTTCCTTCAATTCACAAACTTCAACTCAATGAGAAATCTCATGGTCACTGGACTATCACTTTTCCTTGGGATTTCTGTACCCCAGTTTTTCAATGAATATTGGAATCCCACACGCCACGGTCTTGTCCATACCAATGCTGGTTGGGTTAGTATGATTTCTAGAAGTGTCAAGTTCTTTTAGATGTCATTAAAAACAAAAATTCCATGTAAAAGGACAAAGGTACGCATACATGTATTTGAAAACCTGGAAGATTATTTGCATCTGCAAATGAAAGTCAACAGCAACCTTTAAGACTGTTTTGAGGATTTCCTTTTGATTATTGCATGAATGAGAAACAAATTAACTTATGAATTGGACCTTAAAATTCAGATCTTTTGAATTACGTATCTTAAGAAAAGGCTTCATATTAGTTCTATCTCAGAAAGTTTTCATAATCAGAGTGTGTTGATCGTTGGTTTGGTTTCATAATGCAGTTCAATGCCTTCTTGAATACCATATTCTCATCCCCTGCAACAGTTGGTTTGATTGTTGCCGTGTTCCTTGACAACACATTGGATGTGGAGAAATCAAAGAAAGATAGAGGAATGCCCTGGTGGGTTAAATTCAGAACTTTTAGAGGTGATAACAGAAATGAAGAATTCTACACGTTGCCATTCAATTTAAACAGGTTCTTTCCACCTACTTAGAAGTTATAGTTTAACCATAGGAGCCTTAGTTAATTCACCCAACTTTCTGATTGGAAATTATGAATGATGGATGGATTGGCCAGAGTTGTACATCCGACAACATTTGACCCGTTTTTTGGTAATTGCTAGCCTTTATTTGTTCGTCTGATTCAGTTATTTTGTGGACCACAAGGTCCAGATAGGGTTGTAGAGCATTTTATGCGGTGCATTTGGAAAGCAAATAAGAAGGGATCTTCTGTTTCTGACTCTCAACGGATCATGTTCTCGTCTTTTCTAATTCTTTGATTCTGAGAGGTAAACTAATGACAAGTGACCGCAGGGTTCTGAAAAATCTTCTTGCAATGTGCTAAGACATTTTTTAGCATTCTCAAATTTACCCCTCTATGCAGATCATTAACTTTCAGTACTGAACCCACAAGAGCACGGACTTTTGATCTGTATCATACTTGCCATGGGGTGAGCTTGGTGCAGGTTTTTTATTCGATTCCAAACTGGAAACGTGGATTAATCTTTACTAAACTGTGACCAAGAACATAATTCACAATTTGGCAGGTTGCACTATTTTTTATGGTTTGATGAATTTGTTTCTATTTAACTTAAAGGATGCCAAGAGATTCAGAAAATATAAAGGACGGGTTTAGTAGAAAAAATGTAAAAAGAGGAAATTTTTGGATGCTCAAGGGTGAAAAGTACTAAATCTTGTCCTTTGGTAATCCATCCAATCGCAGCATTGTTGTATAGGCTAAATGACACTTAAGGCAATTTCGGGGTGGATGGATTGAGGTAAAATTTAGGATGATTCACAGTTTTTCAGTGCAGGAGGAAATTAACCAAGTCGAGTAAAAAACTAAATATTGCTCAACACTATCAAGATATTTATAGATTTTGACTTAATTTCGAAAGAAAAATATCATAATTATTTACTTTTCAAATCAATGAAACTCTTAAAAGTTAAAGCATACGCGGCGGCTGCTTGTACTTGGCTAAGCCGCCAAAAGTTTATAGTAGTGCTAGATGGTTTTTGTTTGGTAAATCCTGTCACGAAGCAACCATTCTCACAGTAAAGTCTAAACTTACCCGCGTAAACTCGTCTGATGCAGTTGCCTTGGGTCGTTCAATTCAGCCATCGGTTACTTGAGAACCTTGTCCGCCGAACTTATTCTTCAAAGCCCATGCTTATTCCAACTAATCGGGCACATATCGCCTCAACCTACTCTTCATACGTTAGTTGTTACCATTAAATGGAATCTCACTCTCATCGGCTGCCAATCGGAGGTCGACTTGGCAACATATTGCATATTGCATATCCCATTAGTAATATCTCTTACGATGAAGTCCTAATAAAAAGGGAGGTCGACTTGGCAACATATTGCATAGGTTTTTGGTTAACCATTATCACTCATGTCTGCCAAAAGTAGTGATTTAAAAAAAAAAACGAAAGCTATGTCATATTTCCTATAATAGACTTCAATTCCAAGCCACATAATAGCACCATCACACGATATTAATAAAAGTAACAAAAGGACCATTGGAAGACAGTTTCAACATTTTATTTCAACTTGGCATGGATATCGTCACTGAAAAACCAATGCCCAAAATAAGTATGCAAATAAAAGTTGCACACATACTGTAAACATCTCATATCATGGCTATGTTTACAATAAAATGGTTATCAACAACGCAACAAACTGAAAAACAACAATCTACAGATAATCAAGATTCAGAAGACTTCACAATGAAATTCTGGCGACTGATGGGATTCATCACTACTGGTGGGCCTGCAGTGCGTGGCCACGCCTGAAATTTCTTGTCAGTTTCTTCCCACCACGCCTTGTTGGAAACAGTTGATGGGGTAGTGCCTGAGCTCCAAGTACTTCTTAGTTAGCATTAAATTGAAATAATATCAAATACGAGCGAGTTAAGTCAACCATAAAAAATTGCGATCAAGTTTTACCTCCAAATATCTTCTTGTCAGCAATAAGCTGGTCACACACATATGCAATTGCAAATGATCCCAACACTGCAGGTATGATGTACTTAGCCCCCATTGTCAAACTACAATATAATAAACATTCGAGATTAGGTGTTACAATACAAGACAATAATATTACAAAGGCCGAAAAGTTCATTAGAAATAGTGAAGCCTCTGAATTAGCTAGTCTTTTAAGTTTCACGTCGAAGACAAATTCAGTCGGTAATTTCACCTATTTGATATAAAAAAAATATTCATCGGCTTCAAAGAGAAATTATAAAACAATTAATTCAGTTTTTTTGTTTTCCAAAAAGAAATGTCAACATAGATCCAAAGGTAGGTAGGTTCCTATCAGGAAGCGAAACACGGAATTTGCTTTGGGTCGAATATCATAGCGTCGCCGGTCAACGTCGAGGATACCGGCGACGTAGCATTAGGCCTCGACGCTATCATTATAAATCAAGCACTCAGTGAAGCGCCGAGCCCGATTGACCCCCAACAATCACCATAGCCCAGAGAACTCGATAACGGTCAAGGGAAACGAATCTCTGGCTACTGATTGGTGGCGTGGGAATAATTAATCATCTGGAACAAATAAAACAAAGCACTCACTTACATCTATACACAGAAGAGCGAATCAAAACTCACCTTAGATCTGAAGACGGAAGAGTGAAAGGCTATTGGAGGCTTAAGTAACCCTAACGAACATATGGTGAAGTAACAAAATTGGGGAGGCATTTACACGTATTTCTGCTGTGTGCTTGGGCCTCATGCCTGCATACATTTCGTCCCGCTTGCCAGGCCCCAGTAAACTTCTACGGCGAGAGCCTAAAAATAAACAAAAGCAGAGTCGGAAGAATTTTTATTTCGTTTCGTTTTATTTTTTTAACTGAAATTTTTATTATCATTTGTTATTTTACTTTTATTTTAAAGTAAAATTTTAATTTAATTATTATTACATAATATGCGTTAATAAATATTAGAATATATTAAAATTTTATTAAAATAAATAATTTTTTATAAAAATATTCATTAATTATTATTTTTTTTAGAAATTAAAAAATTCTCATTAATGAGTGGTATGTTACAAGAGATAGATATATTGAGCATCACTTGGTCCCATAACCCAACATAACCAAACGACAACGAGCCCATTACACGAGAACAAAAAACCAAAATAGTAAAGCAGATAACGTCTTTACACGATTTCACCCGACATTGCTCAATTAGGGTTGGCGAAGGAAAGCGACGAGGGCGAGGAACGATCGGATGTCGATGTGCAACAGTGATCAATGGCAGGTAATGGTCTTAAAACATCGATCAAGTTCAGAAACATTCCATAGCATGATTCAAGTTCTTCATATATCAGCGGAGAGACGGAACTCATGAGGTGTTTGCAATCAGTGAACCCCGGTTGGAAAGTCGAACAAGGTAGGTCTTTGGATTTTAACCCTATATTACTACTTCTGATAACTCTCATCTCAGAGATCTGATACGCTGATCTACTTAGATCCTGTGACAGGAAGGGAGGAGGAGAGCTGGGTTATCAGCATTGAAGAAAGTGGCAGTTCACAACAGAAGGAAGAGGATCCGGGTAAATCTTGCATAGATCCTTTTTACTGTATTTTGGGTTCTGCGAATAGAGGGGTGTGAGCTTTGGCTTACAATGGGTAGGTATTCAGATAGGCTATAGTCTCCACATAGTAGAGAGTCTACCACTGCAGTATCGGTTCAACTGGTGGATGATCAGTTGTTCCCTGATGCTTGTAGTGGCGAGTTCAATGATAGAACTCAGAGAGTTAGCCTGGTCCCAAAATCTTCTACTGTTCCTTTCATTCCAAATAATCTGAACACAAGTAGCAGCTGACAGTAACAAGACCACTTTCTTATGTTTAGTTATCTGCAAGTGAGGGATATCTAATAGTATATCTATAATACTACCATTGTAGGAATCAGGAAAGCTTAGATTGGAGATCTTTGCCCAAATTTCCTTAGAGAACATACAAGCAAAGAATAAATGATCTCTAGATTCGTCCTCCTTGCAAAGAATACAGGTCTTAGGGATGGTTAGGAAAGTCAACCTGCCCAAAGTGCTGAGTCTGTTGAGCATAATAAGCCAAAGCAGAAAGCTCACATTAGGCCTAAGCAACTTGTTCCAAATCAGTTTATCCCATCCGACCAGATCAGTGGACCTCTCCCTTAATCTTCTAACATTTGATGTAGTGATTTCTGAGATAGGAATTCCTTTTCGTAAGTAAATATCCCATTCCCCCTGACTTCTAAATTGAGGCAGGGAAAGCAGGTTCACCTCAGCTGGGGGAAGGGACCAATTCCCATTAGTAATAATTGCTTGAAGCTTAGAATCCTTAGGAAATCTACCCAGAAGAGATCTGGCCAGATGATTGAGGATTAGTGGTCCATTCCCTGTCCAATTGTCACACCATAGAGAAATTCTATCTCCTGTTTCAATCCGACATTGAATATGGTGAAACATATCCTCTCTCAATCTGAGCAACTGATTAAAGAACCAAGTGTAGCCATTTTTGGGCTTGAGGGCCCACAAACTGACTCCCTTTATTATATAGGAATGGATCCAAATAGTCCACATGGTCTGTTTATCACTGAGTAATTTCCAAATTCGCTTGGAGGTGAGAAGCTTTTTTTGCTGAATAGAGAATCCAGGCCTAACCCTCCTTCTTCTCTTGGTTTGCAGATTGTCTTCCAACTAACCTTAGCTAATCCTTTTTCACCATTCCTTTTACCCCATAAGGGAGGATCTTTTACTTCCATACCAGTAAGTTGAGACAGAAGATTTGAGAGTTGAGAAGCACTTTTTAAGAGGATGATGAAGCTCTTACTAGGATTCACACATAGTCCCGACATCTCCTTAAAGAGATTGAGGGAATTCATCAACAAGGAGACTAAATGGACATTAGCTCTGCTTAGGAGAATAACATCATCTGCAAAACATAAACTAGTAAGTGAAATTTTCTTACATTTTGAATGGAATCTGAATTTTGGATCCGAAGAGGTGTTGTGCTTTAAAATTTGGGTAAGAACCTCCATACAAATAAGAAATAGGTAAGGGGATAGAGGATCCCCTTGCCTAAGACCTTTCTTGCCCTTGAACAT
>JAOTBA010000004.1:14336435-14350144 GCA_025629845.1 Erythroxylum squamatum | reverse complement strand
TTGACAAACTTAGTATCGATGGAAAGATAAAAGGGAACTCTACAACTTCCCTGAAGAACTCAAAATCAAATTAGGTCTCGAAAAAGGCCAAAAACTCAAGCAAAGAGTCTGTCCTAATCAACTTTTTTTAACAACTTCCCAATTTCGAACGATCATAACTCCTAGCCCCGATATCGAAAAATTGCAAACTTTATGGCGTCGCGAAGATTGACATACAAGCTACAACTTTCATTAAGGCCACTTTCTCCAATTCAGACCATAACCTTACGGCGATTTGCTTCAAAGTACAGCAGACACAATCCTACACTTAGAACATTTTCAAAGACAAAGTAAATTAACCTAACTTCGGAAAATCATAACTCTCAATCCCGACATCGGAAAATATCAAACTTTATGGCTACGGAAAGCTTTCAACAGACACTACAAGTTTCATGAAGATCATTTTCTCAAATTTTGCCTAAATCAAAAAGTCAACTTTTATCTCCAAAAAGTCAAACTTTCACAATTCTTCATATTTTAACACTTTTTCCCTTTATTTCTTAATTTTCAACTTCCATTTCAATCAACTCATTCACTTTACTCTCATAATCCATCCAAATCTTCTCAAATATCAAAATCATCAAAACTAATGAAATCTTTTTTCATTAATTTTTCTTTAAGGCACAAAACATCTATACCACAATTCATCTACAAAAATATTTATTGAATTTCATTTAATATTTCTAAATTTCCACTTAAAATTTGGGGTCCAACAGGTCACTTGAGACACTAACAATAATCTCTTTAAACAATCTCTTGAAATCTGTACAAATTCACCCACATCTATCTCAAATTCAAATGAAAACTAGTCTTGATTTATTTGACAAATTCACAGTCATCATAAGCAATCAAAATGTCATTCACATATAAAGATAGATGCATAGATCTCTTAATATATACACAATGGTCTGTATTAAGCATAGGAAAATCATATGAAATAATTACATCATAAAAATTGAATGCACCACTGCCTTGAGGATTGCTTTAGACCATAAATCAATTTTCATAAGTGGCTTTTTAGCCTGTTTTAATGAAATCTACATGTTGTTCCTTATAGATTTCTTCTTCTAATTCTCTGTATAGAAAAGGCATTCTTTATATCCATTTAATGCCTTGTATCTTGTGATACTGCCACCAATTTTGTTTTTATTTTAAAAACCCATTTATTCCCAATAGCTTTGCTCCTAGTAGGGAGATCAAATAAGTGTCATACTTGATTTGAAGTTAAAGAAATCATTTCTTCTTTCATTGTATACATCTGTTCTTCTTTACAAGGACTAGTAAGAGCTTTATATGCATTCCTTGGCTCATCATCTTTGTGAGGGATAGTCAGGAGAATCTCCACTATTATCTCACGATACTTTGACACAAACAAGGTTTATGGAAAAAAAATTCCTGAATGTCCTGATTATTCCCACTTGGATTGGATACAAAAAGTAAACTTTTAGTGGGTTATAACCTAGATAGACCTTGAGTTAAACCTTCAAATTCTAAACTTCTCCTACTTAGATATAGTCCCCTTTTATGATTTCCAATAAAATAATCATGCTAATTAAGAGTCTTATATAAAAATATGTTTTATCTTATTTCATCCGATTTTAGAAAGTCATTTTCTAAAAATATGAAATCTTATGGTTCAAATTTAGTTACTCCATTACATTGTTTATCTATAATCACATATCTTTTTGATTGTTCAAAGTATCTAACAAAGATACTTTTCTTCCTTATTAGGCTCATTTTCCCATATTTTTTTAGACAAATCATGAATGTATGCAATATATTCATGTCAGGTTTTCTACCTGTCCACAAATCATAAGGAATGTTTATAATTAATTTTGTGGGACTTTCTTGTGCCATCATAGACCTAAATATTTCTAGTAACTTTCTGTTATGGCTTTTTGCAAAACCATTTTGTTATGAGGTTCAAGGAATAGTTAACTGTGTTTCTATTCCTTTTTTATCATATAGCATCTTAAACTTATCAAATAAGTATTCTTGTCTTTGATCAATTTTTAATTCTTTTATTTTCTTATCTAATTGATTCTCAACCAAATTCATATATTTAAAGAAACAATTTGATGCTTTAGATTTATAAGAAATTAAATAGACATGACTGTACCAAATATAGTCATTGATAAAAGTGATGAAATATACAACCTCATATCGTGTCCTTACATTCATTAAACTATAGATGTTAAATTATATTAATTGCAATGCATAGGAAGTTTGTGTTCCCTTTCCATAAGGCTTTCTTTTCATTTTAACAACTAGAAAATGTTCAAATAGGTAAATCCATTTGATGTAAATCACCTAAAAGGTCTTCTTTAGTTAATCGACTTATTCGATTTAACTAATATGACATAGTTTACCATGCCATACAATTGCATTGTTATTAGATTACTAAATGATGTAAACAAGGAATAACTTATGTTATTATTTGAATAAACAAATTCCAAAACAACAAAACCATCCATCATAAATCCATAACCATAATAAATGTTTCCTAGATATAAATACCTGTCACTTTTGTGAAAATTTATTTCAACACCAAGATGAATTATTACCAATATAAAAATGAGATTTTGTCAAATCTTTGAACCAAATAACATATGTAGCATTAAGGGTCAAACACTATGCCTGTCTAATTTACAGGTTTTAACCATTATACAATAATCATTAAGTTTACTCCTACAGAAGTCCATCGTATTCCATATGACATTTTCAGAAATTTCACAAAGGCATCTTATACTTTGCTACATGGTTGGTTGCTCATGAGTTTGTAATCTTCAAAGGTTTTGATTTACTTAGGAAAATAATAATAAGAGCCATTCATAGAACAAATATATGTACAATAAGATTGTATCTTTTTGGGCTCATTACTATTGCAAACAAAGTGACCCTTATTGCCTCAATTAAAGCGCTTAACTCTTTTCATGTTTTGTTATTTTAAAAGAACGTTTTCCTTTTCCATGTTGGTTCCTATTTGCCTTCTTTGATTCTTGAGTATAGAGAATATTTTTTGTATCCTTGTTCCATTTGGGCCAATAATTCTTATGCTTTATGTGAGCTAGAACTAACTCCATATATTTTGGAGGAAGTCTTGAAGGCTTCAAGACATTCTTCTTTTAGTATGAGATGCCTTATAGCATCATTTATTATCTTGATGCTCTTATTGTGAGTTAAATACATCTCATATGCTCCCAGTTATAAGATAATGAATGAATCATAGCTTGCATTTACTGCTCGCATGATAATTTATGACCAACATCACACAACGCAATTATCATGTTTGACATATTCCTCAATTGCTTCTGCATTATAAGATTTGGTCACTTCTTATATATGTCAAACTTGATAGTGAGTGACCTCTCTTCGCACTAAGGTACCTCCAAAATGTACAGCTAAAGTGGACCATATGTCCTTAGAAATTTCATATTTTTAGAACTTGCGCATTATATAATTATCCATATTGCTCAACAACATAATGCAAGCTATAAGTTCTTTTTCTTCCATATTTTATAATATGATCTTTTTTATTGTTGGGCCATATTGCCTTCCACATGAACGTCTATGGTTATGTTTAATGGTTCTAAAGCCTCTTACTCCTCTAGTAAATACTGGATTTTCATGCTTCAAATTTTATAATTGTCTCCATTTAATTTCTTACCTTTTTAAGTTCAGCAATAATATTGTAACACCCCACTATATACCAGAACATCCAAAGGATATTCAAGTACATATCCTATGATAATGGCATGTTAAAGCAGTTATGTTCTCTTATATGGCATCATAAAGGATAACACAATACTTTAAAAAAAAACTACTACTCTTCATTCTATTGCAAACATGATTTATACTGTAGTCAATAAAACAAATATTTACATTACCAAAACATTTGAAAGTTTAAAAGCTTTTATACAAAAGTTCTACATGACATAAGTCAACTACATAAAATAGTATACTATTCCTCAGACGTCAGCTGGTAGACTTTTGAACCATATTTTAATCCAAAATTGTTCTTCTAAAGTAACTTAGGAACTAGGTCTCCCCTCTCGTACCTGAAAAGTCACATTGCAATTTTGATGAGTTTTGCAAACTTAGTGAGCTAACCATCATCGATGGACTCACTCCCATCCAATGCACAAATATGTCACATATAGTCAAACTCACAATATTCCTCATCTTAATAAGACATAATGAATGTCACACATTTCATATACTCTTTCATATCTTATATATATATCCCAATCAACCACATTAACATCAATTACTCAATTGTAGCTTATCACTTTATCATCACAATTTTAGAAATAGATTCTTAATCATATAATTCAGAATCATAATATAGAAATGCAGATGCATATGAGACTTATTTCCATTTTTATTAAAGAACGAAGGAGATCGTCGGAAAGGTATGCAAACATCTTACATTTCATGTTTTTGTTTTCTATATCTATATGCATGAGTAGATCTGGTTTTTGAGGTTCCGTTTTATTTTTTGCTGCATATATTTGATATATATTATGTATGAGATGCATGACTAGAACCTTACAATAGTATCAGAGCCATCTTGTGCCTTGTTAGATGTAGAATACATGACATGTGAAAACTGTTTTCATGGTTGTGACAGCTTAGAGTCCTGTAATGTTTTGTTCGAAATTAATTATAGAAAAATATTTTTTAAAATTTTCTTTCACCAATATATTCATAAGATGTAAGTAAATGATTCAGTATGATTGAAAATATTTTTAATGTGATTAAAATATTTAATTTCGAATCTGTCTTTCTGTTGGGCGTGTGATGTCTATTGGCTAAACTGATGAGGTTACACATGATTTTCGTGGAATTTGATTCTAGAAAAATCATGTGAACATATTTGTGATGTTTTTATGCCTCTTTAATTTTTATAGAAATATTAAAAATGTTTTTAGTAATTTTATCAAACAATTTTCTAGATCTGGACAGTTTTCCAGAAATTGTGGAATTTGTTTTGTGTGATGTTTCTGTATGTTTATATTTTAGTTCCAGAACCTTAAAAATATTTTTATGTGATAAAAATGTGTTAATTTGATGTTTGATGCATGCATAAATAATTTTTATCGAAGTTTGATTTCCAAAAAATTGTAGAAGTCATATTTGTCATTTTTTGTGTCTTATCGATATTTCAGTGATTATAATCATTTTTAGGTGATTCATAAATTATTTTGATCATCATAACACGACTTAGAGATGCTTGGAATGATTATTTGATGTTCTGAAAATTTTGGAAAATTATAGAAATTGATTTTGAATTAATTTTAGTTAAGCAATAGATTTTCTAGTAAAACTAGAAAAAATTGGCATTTGTGACAAAATTGAAGTTGTTTAATTTTGGACATAAAATAATTATTTTAAGGTAAATTAATTATGAATTAATTTCTATAATTAGGCATTCATGTTAATTAGATTAATATTAATTCCAAATGAAATAACATACAATAGTAATTTTAGCCAAGTTAGTAAAAGAAAGATAGTAAATCTAAATGTTGGATTGGGCTTAGATCCAAGTGTTGGATTGGGCCTTTTATGTTAGGATCCATAAGATGTCATAACTAAAATGATGTGTTTACATATATGCATTAGAGAATGCATGGTTAGGAGAATGTTTGGGCTTGCGTGATGGATGGTTGTGGGCTTAGGCCCAATTTGATCGGGTAGTCAATGCGCTTGGTCTTGATTCTTTATTGCCTTGGCCTTTCTTCGAATATGGGATCGATTTGAAAGTTCCTTGCCTCTTGTGCCGTGCGTAAGCTGTGCTTGCTTTTCCTTCACAAAGCAAAGCATTTTCGGCTTAGCCGTCCCATTGCAAGCACCTACAATGTCATGATCACATTGGTTTACCCTTTTTTTCTTTCGTAGTTCAATGGACGATCTTTGCTTCTCTTATGATTTGACTTATGATTTGATTTTTGCTACTTCGAAATGGGGAATCATACCTTCCTTTCACTTTTGTCACTTTGATCTCTTGCACCGCATCTGGGGTCCTTGTAGCAGAAGAATGCATCTGATGACTTTTAGACCTAATACATACTGATGTATGTGGTCCGATGTCCAAACATGCCAAAGGTGGTTTCGTATACTTCATTACCTTTATCGATGACCATTCTCGATATGGGTATGCGTATCTTAAGAGATACAAGTCTGAAGCCTTTGAAAGGTCTAAAGAATTCAGAAATGGAGTTGAGAAACAACTTAGGAGAAGTATTAAATCACTTCGATCGGATCGAGGTGGTGAGTACCTAAGCCAAGAATTTTTCGGATTATCTCAAGGATAATGGAATATTGTCCCAGTGGACTCCACCTTACACGCCATAACACAATGGTGTGGCTGAGAGGAGAAACCGAACCTTATTAGAAATGGTAAGGTCTGTGATGGATTTAGCAGATTTATCAAAATCCTTTTAGGGGTATGCACTCGAAACTTCTGTTTATGTATTAAACAGAGTCACATCCAATTTAGTTGATGTTGCTCCATATGAGATATGGACTAATAAGAAACCTTATTTTCTCATATGAAAGTTTGGGTTTGTCTTGCTTACGTGAAGTGGATACAGTCAGATAAGCTTGAAACTAAATCTGAACAAGTGTCTATTTATAAGATATCCTAAGGAAACAATAGGATATCAGTTCTACCATGTTTCGGAACAAAAGGTGTTTGTTTCAAAACACGTTGTCTTTTCAGAGAAAGAGTTTCTTCTAAGAGAAGATAGTGGGAGCAAAATTGAGCTTGTGGAAGTTCAAGATGCTCAAATAGATGCAGATCAACTGCCTAGACCCAAGACTGTTGTTCATAAAGATGAAACAATAGTTCAACCTTCTGACACACAAGAAGTTTGTAGGTCAAGTAGGATGCATCATGTTCCCAAGAGATACGGATTTCTCATAAGTGAACTTAACGATGTATTGCTCATAGAAGATGATGAGCCTACTACCAATAAAGAGTTTCTGAAGAGTTCAGAATCTAACAAATGGCTTCAAGCTATGAAATCCGAAATAGATTCCATGTATGAAAACCAAGTATGAAATTTGGTTAACCCACCCGAAGGGATAAAACCCATAGGGTGTAAATGGGTTTGCAAGAATAAAACTGACACGGAGGGTAATGTAGTTACCCATAAAGCTAGGCTTGTAGCTAAAGGTTATCGTCAAAAGCAAGGTGTTGACTATGACGAAACGTTTAGCCCAGTAGCTATGCTTAAATCCATTAGGATACTTCTAGCCATTACTACTCACTATGATTATGAGATATGGCAAATGGATGTGAAGATGACTTTCCTTAATGGAAACCTAACCGAGGATGTGTATATGACTCAACCTGATGGTTTCATATCCACGAATGGAGAAAAGGTATGCAAGCTTCAAAAATCCATTTATGGATTGAAGTAAGCATCCAGGAGTTAGAATATCTAACTTGATAAGACAATCAAAGAGTTTGGTTTCTCACAAAATCTGGATAAGCCGTGTGGGTATAAGAAGGTTAGTGGGAGTGCAATATTGTTCCTTATACTATATGTAGATGACGTATTGCTAATTGGAAACGATGTCTCTGCTTTACAATCAGTTAAAATTTGGTTAGCTAAGAACTTCTCAATGAAAGACCTTAGAGAAGCAACTTATATTTTAGGGATGAGGATTTATAGAGATAGATCTAATAGGTTGCTTGGTCTTTCTTAATCTACATACATAGACAAGATGTTAAAGTGGTTTAGACTAGAGCAGTCCAAGAGAGGTTATCTTCCCATGGTACATGAGATTACACTCTTTAAATCTATGTGTCCAAAGACACAAGATGAGAGGGCTCATATGAATTTGATTCCTTATGCTTCGGTTATAGGATCAATCATGTACGCTATGTTATGTACTAGACTCGATGTATCATATGCTCTAAGTGTTACGACTAGATACCAGTCGGACCCTGGTGAGGGTCATTTGGTGGCTGTCAAGAATATCCTTAAGTAATTGAGAAGAGCTAAGGATGTATTCTTAGTATATGGAGAAGGTCATCTTATGGTAAGCGGGTATACTGATGTCAGTTTCCAATCCGATAAGGATGACTCCAGATCCCAGTCTGGATATGTATTCATATTGAATGGTGGTGCAGTCACTTGGAAAAGTTCAAACAAGAGACAATTGCAGATTTGACGATAGAGGTGGAGTACATTACAGCTTTAGAAGTGACAAAGGAAGCGGTTTGGATCAATAACTTCATCATGGAACTTGGTGTGGTTCTGAGCATCACTGACCCAGTGCAGTTGTATTGTGACAAAAATAGGGCTACAGTGCAGGTGAAGGAACTGAGGTCTCATCAGAAGTCCAAACATGTACTCAGGAGCTACCATTTGATTAGAGAAATCATTGGTAGAAATGAAGTCAAGATAGAGAGAGTTCCACCAATCAGAAAATAGCTGATTTGTTGACTAAGTCTATTTCCCAAAAGAGTTTTGTGTCATATGTACATGCCTATGGTATTAGATATTAAGGCAATTGGCTTTAGTGTAAGTGGGAGTTTGTTAGAGATGTGCTTTAAAGGCAATCACCTTTAGCACTTATTGTACAAATCATTTTATAATTAATAAATGCATTTTTTCATTATTTCAATGTTCATACATTTAAGGATTTGATGTGGATCTTAAATTGATTTAATGAAGTCCTTGATACAAAACATATCATGGAGGAAATCATGATGATATCATGATAATGAGATTCCTATCATATGTAATTATGTTAGTATCTAAACTTTTCTTAGTCATAGGATTAATGAGATGGGATATCATTAATCCAAATAGACTAGTACATGTTATACTCCTTAATTGG
Organism: Erythroxylum squamatum; assembly: GCA_025629845.1. NCBI lineage: Eukaryota > Viridiplantae > Streptophyta > Magnoliopsida > Malpighiales > Erythroxylaceae > Erythroxylum > Erythroxylum squamatum. The sequence goes on along the minus strand of JAOTBA010000004.1, from coordinate 14,341,252 downwards.
ATCAAGCAGTAGATCTCATAAGTTGTAGATATGAGTTGTTTAAATTTAACCTGTGGATGCTTACTAAGGATAGTAAGTACATTGGATTGACCTACTATGAGACAATCATATAGATATTCTATTCCAGTGTCAATGATAGTCTCATCATAACAATGGTGCAAGTATTCTTTAACTTGAGGTGCTCAAGGATATCTTAGATACTGATCTTGTGCTTTGACTCCATTCATCGGTGCCTTTCAGGGTTACTCATAGGGTGGTGATTGAGTACAACTTGAGGTATTCAAAGGTAATTGATTAGCCAATAAAGGATTCACAACTCCTAATAGAAGAAGATGATACCCACGGCCTCTTATCGGGGTCATTACTCGGGAGTCTCTAGCTTGAGCAGATATCTATCATGAAGAGAGTTTTTAATGATACATAGAATAACAAGATCCTTAGGACAAGATCTAATATCACTTGGACTAGATGTGACATAGTTAGTCTAGTAGGAGTTGACACTTTGATCATACTCTGAACCAAGTAGGGAATAGATGGTGAAAGGACGAATTGCATAGCAACATTACGTATGGAAGAGTTCGTAGTCAAACCACTGACTTTGCGGTCAATTGGAGGTCATGATGTGTTGCTAAATATCGCTCTTGACTTGAATTAAGTATTAATTCAAGTGGCCAACATAATCGGGAACCTAAGAGGTCACACACATAGGAGATCCGAAAGATGAGTAAAATGGTCTTAAATAGTAATTCAATATATGAGAGAGTATTTCGGGATTATATCGCGATGTGATCGTGATAGAAAACGTTGCATGGAATGGATTAGAAATAAGTGTTGTTGGTTGCCAATTTGGTCATTAACTTCTCAAAACTTCCATTAATGCATGCTATTCATGGTCATTAACCTCCCATAACTTCCATTAATGCATGCTATTCATGGTCATTAACTTCTCATAACTTTCATTAATGCATGCTATTCATGACCATTAACTTCCCATAACTCTCCATTAGTGATGGGGTTATGGAAGGCCAAATGGTACAGAAATAGAGATGATTTTCGTGCATCTTGTGTAAGGCACAAGAGAAAGAACGGTTCTTTCTTACACACACGTTTTTTTTCTCTCTAACTCTCACAAGAGTTATTGTCTTTGCTAGCCCAAAGAAAGAATTCTAATCATCTCCTAATGAGGTTTCATCCTTCTATCTTCGTGTGGACTTTCATTAGAGACGGTCTACGTAGATCGTTATAGTTTACGACAACCCAACACAGAGAAGATTAAAGAACGAAGGAGATCGTCGGAAAGGTATCTAAACATCTTACATTTCATGTTTTTGTTTTCTATATCTATATGCATGAGTAGATCTGGTTTTTGAGGTTCTGTTTTATTTTTCGTTGCGTATATTTGATATATATTATGTATGAGATGCATGATCAGAACCTTACAATTTTCATGCACAATCATATTCTAGTCCATGTTCTACACATTTCTATTTTAAATTTTGAAATAAGAATAGGGTTGAAAGTACAGTCGTATATTAAACCCTGTTAGACAAAACCTTTAACGAATATAGCATCACATATAGTTGTGTACTAAATCATATACTTCATAATTTCTTATCAAATTTTCCATCAACAACATACTTGATCAGGTGACCATGTATTTATCCGTGTTCACCAAAAACTTTAATGGAGTAGTTTATTGAAAGGTTGAAAATAATGTATTTAACCATGTCAGACAAAATCTTTGTACAACACACTTTAATGCTCACAACACACTTTACTGCATGAGCATGCATCAATCTATATTCATTACATTGGTGCTTGGTATTATTATAACTTAGTTAAGGTACTCTTATCTTGCCCTTAAGTTATGATTTCTTTTAATCTATCTTAGTAAATATTGTTTATAGTTGAGATATTGAATGTACTAAGTGCGCGTATTCAGGTATCATATTCTTTTCATTCAATCCTAATATTCACATTTAAGGTGAAGATGTTACTTATTTTTAATCATCGATTGTGGCTTTTGTACCTAGACCCACTATTGACAACATAAAGCAGTAGTATAGTTTGTATTGAGGCGAGTTATGATTTATACTCAAAGATGGTATTCCTACTTTTTATTAAAATTGTAACTTATTTTAAATGCATCTTGGAAACTTTTTCTTTATGTTTTGGTATTAAATGTACCGAGTACTAATATAGTTTATATTGAGCCATAGTATTTTTTATTCAATCAATAATTTTCTATTTAAAAAAGTTTGTCTTGCTTATCTACAATAAATGATAGGATTGTTTGTAAGAAAGTGTCATATTGAATAAATAGACTACCAGTAAAAGGGTATTGTTTGTATTAAGAGATAGTATTCGTACCAGTAGTATTCGTACCAGTAAAAGGGTATTCTTGTTGATATGAATGATCAATTATATTGTATAGGTGTCAAGGTTTTAAAAACTGGACCGGATCGCTCGGTTCGACTGAAAAAAGTTTGAACCGGTCAGTGGTCTGGTTCGGTTTCACCTAATAACCTCTCTGCATAAAAACCAACCGGTTTAACCTTTTTCGGTCGGACTGAACGGCCCGGTCCAGTCTGGTCTGATTTTTTAAACCTTGCAAGAAACTTTCGCATTTATAAAATTGTTGCGAAGAAAATGTTCACTTAATTAATAAGCCAAATTCATCAAAATTATTGGTTTATAATATTTATTTCTTTTTGGATGCTTTGTCTTCCTAAATAAGGAAGAAGAAAAGAACTGTACTATGATCACATTGAAAACCAAATGATACCATCGCTTATTACAATATAAATGCCTATAAGCATAATATAATTATCTTACATTAATATCATAATTTTGCTAGAAACATTATATAAATCGCATTGCCACCTACGAAATGCTCCAGTCACATATTTCTTTTCAACATCCCCTATTTTATTTGAGTTGAAAATCATTATCTCTCTTACTTTCGGTTACACGCAACACCTCCACCAATACTCATTTTGAAGTACATTGATGAAACTTATAAACATAAATATATTAAACTTCGAATTATTATTTGTATTATAGTTTCACAAAATATTCGTTGCTCATAAATAAATATGAAAGAAATATACATACCTAGTTAGTTATACATGTATTAATGCCAAACTCTAGATATTGGTCGATATTTCTTCTATAGGCAAAAAGTGCAAATTTAACTAATATTTCATAAAATTACAAGTTCATTTCCAATATTTAGAGGCATTTAAATGAATTCTAACATTTGCAAACTGTTCAAATTTGACCGCAAAAATTTAAATTAAGTAAAGCCTTGTGAAGATGATTTATGAAGAAAATGCATTTGTCAAAACGAATGAATTAAGAAAATCTATTGATGGTTAGTTCATATCTTATTTTGATCATGTTTAGGTTAAAATTATAGCATATTACAAGTTTATAATTGAAAATAATTTTATACATTACTAATTTATAATTTATTTTAATGCAGTAGAAGAAGTTGATACAAATACTTTAGATGAAAGAGTAGTTTACGAATCTTTAAATAATGTTGAAGAATTTGAAGCTTTTGACGATGATGAGACACAATCTCCTTCAGAAATAAAATTTTGATTTTTATTGTTATTTTAATATTTATACTATACTCATATTTATTTATGATTAATTAATTATATAATAATAGATATTGGTATATTTTTATTTCAATAAAATATTTAATTTTTTCTTATTTTTATAAGTTTTACTTTTTATTTATTATATACCGGTTTTATAGCGGTTCACTATCAGTTGAACCTCTAAACCTTAATTTTTTCTTTCGAACGGTTCGATATCCGATCCGATTTTTAAAACATTAAAATTAAGAAAATAAAAACCTAAACTCGACTTGATACTTGGTCAAATTGGATGGGACTCATTGACTTCAAGTTGGATTAGAGTGACTCCAAAGAAAATTAATAAGCCTTCAATACCTGGAGTTAGCAGGTTATCTTCCAGCTTCTAAAGGAGCCCATGCCTCCATGAAACCTTGTTGTCTTGAAAATCTTTAAACGACGTTGTTTTCTTAAAGAATCAAAGCGACGTAACTAAATCTAAATGTGCATCTGCTGCCGCCTTCTCTCTCACCCAGACTCCCGTCGCATGCGTGTCTCCATCGCCTAAACCCATATACTACTGTCATCCGTCCACCGCTGGCCGTTTCTCTTCCCTGCATCTCTTCTCAGTCGCCTCCAGGTTATCATCTTTTCTGACTATCTAAAAGATCTGGTAGAGGCGCATGCAATGGCACCGAGTTTGTGTTCAGAGTTGAATAATTGGAATTGAGGTTTCTGTATTTTTTGTTCATATTGGTGTTTTTGCGTTTTTGTGTGCTTTGTGGTTATACAATTCACGTTATCCATATTTGGAATAGGCAAATGTTCTGTTTTTAGACCAATAAACATCGAATCATCGACTTTAGATCACTAGAATATAGATTTGCTTAACCAAGTGGATGTTTCAGGACACTCCATGAGCTGTATAAGGGATCTAATTTGTTTCTGTAAATGGTCCTGGTGACCGGTGCATAATGCAGCTGTTTGTTTTGTTCAGATCAAAGTATATCGTGAAAACAAACAGTTTCAATGACAGTTTCCCAAATGCCTTGCACTGCATTTACATATGCACTAATCAACTGAAATTTTGGATTCTGATCATTTTGTTTTTTTTTTTAAAAAGAATAAGTTAAAGCTTTCTACTTTCGGAATGAGGGATTGCTTTGTCAGTTGATAACAGCTTACTTCATATGTAAACTTACCTGCCATTTGAAAAGCTAAGAAGCCTAATAT
>JAOTBA010000004.1:14321230-14332740 GCA_025629845.1 Erythroxylum squamatum | reverse complement strand
AACAGTTTGGTTTTAAAAAGTTGCAATTTAATATTAATGTTTTATTATTGTGATGCCATGTGGAGTATGTAGTGTTTTTTCGTAGTTCTCTCTTATCGTAGGATACGTACCAAAATGACCTACGGGCGTCCCGGTGGGTACTATACGGTAAGGGGGCGCTACAGCAAACCTGCCACTTTGTCTCGCTGTCGATCCTTCAAACTTAAATCCTTTCGACCCTCTCCTTGTGTGATCCTTACCCGACAATCTCAAGCGGTCGCCTTGGGATAGGAAATGGGACCCGGGCCCAACAGCACATCCCTTCTCATAATATGTTTTTCAGTTTGTGGCTGAAAATCTTTATAGGTTTTTGTAACCAAGCTATAGCCAATAAAATGCCTAAAAGAGCACTTTTATCTACTTTATCTGTTTTGATTTGTGGAAAATGAGTGAAAAATTAACACCCTGATATTTAAAAAAAACTTAGAGATGGTTTATAACCATGCCATACCTCAAAGAATACTTGATCCTTCACTATTCTTATGGGAAGTCTATTTTGCAAAATAGATAGTAGTGTTAGCTACTTTATCCTAGAACTACTTTAGTAGGTTTTTCTTATGTAGCATAAATATGTCATCTCCAATATGAATCTATGACATCTCTTACTTACTCCATTCTGTTGCTAGGTATATCAATTAGTTAATTGACATTGGAAGTTTACCTCTTTAGAAAATTTGTTGAATGCTTTGAAGGAGAGTTTGAATTTTACAGCCACTATTATTCTTAATACCTACTTTGAAGTTTCAGAAGATTTAAGCCAACTCTAGCTTTTGCTTTAAAAATAAAATCCATCGTGGGTGAAATTATTAATAAATGCAACATAATAAAGACTAACTTTCAAAAAAAGCATTATTTATGGGCTTGCAATTTCCATATGAATAATTACAACTTCTTTGATGCTCTCTATGTTACCTTGAGAAATGGTTTCCAACTTTGCTTTTCAAACTAATATGTTTTGTAGTTTGGAATGTGAATCTCAAATTTTGGGAGATCATGTACCATCATCTCAGATTTTGCAATTTCCATATGAATTAATTACAACTTCTTTGATGCTCTCTACGTTACCTTGAGAAATGGTTTCCAACTTTGTTTTTCAAACTAATATGTTTTGTAGTTTTGAATGTGAATCTTAAATTTTGGGAGATCATGTACCATCATCTCGGATTTTGCAATTTCCATATGAATTAATTACAACTTCTTTGATGCTCTCTATGTTACCATGAGAAATGGTTTCCTACTTTGCTTTTCAAACTAATATGTTTTGTAGTTTGGAATGTGATTCTCAAATTTTGGAAGATCATGTACCATCATCTCGAATTTCATTTGTAATAGCTCTTGATTATGATAGTACACAAGCCTCTTATGTCATACTTTTATGATATTTTCTTTTTAACTGAAAATGTAGTTTGCTCTACCTCCAAAGGATTTAGAGCAAAGCCTTTTTCCTTTTATTTTTAGTTTGAAAATATCTTAGCCAGTTACATCTTTAATCAAGAAACTTTTGATTTCAAACACTACTTTATAACTATTTTCTATTAGTTGTCAATATTTAAAAGGTTTTGATCAATCTTATGAACATGTAACATATAAAAATTGAACCTTTTACCTAAACAACTTAAAATTGCAATGTTGCCCTTTCCTTCCATAGTTATGTACTCGACATTTCCAATTTAAACCTTCAATGTGTTTGTGCTTCTAAGTTTCCTTAATAGATCCTTGTTATATATCATATGGTTAGTATAACCACTGTTAATAATCTAACTCTCTCTTGATTTGATTTTGGAGAAATATGTAGCCATAAATAGTTAATCATCCTATTCTACAACTCTTCACTTTATTATTGACTTTTTTTAGATAATAGCTTCATTCCCTATTTGGTTGCATTGGTGCAATTGGCATCGAGTCTTCTTCATCATTTAAAATGTAGGTGAAATTTTTCACCACGATGCTGACATAAAGGATGAGGTCTCTTTTGCTTTCCAGTTTTATTTTTGTTTTCATTGGTTGTGAATTCTCCGGTTAAAGCCTTGATGCTTTTTGCCCTTCTTCTTTTTGTGATTTCTTACATTCTCTTAAAGCTAGACAAATAAGTCTCCCTCAACTTCATATTTTTTCCTTACTGTGCTAGTAATGCATTTAATAATTATGTTATAGTGATCATTAAAATATCCTTAGTATTCTCTAAAGATGTAATTGCGGCCTTAAATTTTTTAAACATCATTATGAGGATTTTCTCAACAATCCTTCACTATGAAAGAGACGAGTAATCTGATTTGGCTAGCAATGTTAAGCAACTTGTCAGAATACTCTTTAATGGATTCAATCTTTTTCATCTTCTGCGACTTAAAGTCACATATATAATAGGTTCAACACTTGCATCCCTCAAATCCTTTCCTCTCCTTCATATTCAGTCTTGAGATAATCTTTTATCTCCTTTGTTGACTTCATATACATAATATGAGTGAAATAATTGACGGGATTGCAACAAACAAGTAGGCTTTTCCTTACTGTTCTTTTGAGCTTTGAAGTGTTTCCGGAATTTCATAGTCTTCCCAAATATCCAAAGCATCCAAGTATGCCTCCGTGCATATTTAGTACTTAAACATTGTTAGAGCAATTGAGAATAAGAAACTAGGTGATAGCAAGAATTTAAGGAAAACTGTCGGAGAAGGGAAGAAGACAGGAGGAAACAATTATGATAATACGCGATGCCTTTATTCATGCTCTAACAGCCTTTAAATACAAAAGTCTGTCCTTAATATGTGGAACTCCCACAACTAAAAACAAGAAATAACTTTGGTGGATTTCCCACTTACAACTGGAAATCAAAAGCAATAGAAAATCAAGCCATTACTCCTGATAAGCCGCTACACGTTGAGGAGCATGATCTTCTGCATATTATTAGGAACAAGGGAAAAATGGGCTACTCCAAAAACCAAGTCAGAGAGATCGTGTGAGAGAGGGCTGCTGAGATAAAGTCCAAAGACCAAGTCAGAGAAATCTTGTGAGAGAGAGCTGCAGGTTGCTAGTATGAGGAGATTTCCGCTATCACTAGGCTATTTCTAATCAAATTCACACATAGATCCTTCAGGAATAATAAGCTCAAATACCAAATGTTGTTTTCTTAAAATGTGACAAGAAAATTGAATTACATGATTAACATAAGAAAAAATTACAATTTAAAGAATGAATAATAATAGCCCAGTAAAAAAAAAAATAAAACCTATATGGCCATGATCACAAACATGAATAACATAATAATCAATACTACCAGACCATGTTTATGACTCCACATCAACAGCCCTAGACACATCTTCAAACAACATAAAGTACTTTGCCTTCGTGAATTTCCTCCCACAACATCATGTCTTCATTCTAGTTCTGTGGAAAATGTTCCTTTCATCCTTTGTTTCAGTATCATATTAGATTACTTATAGGAGTCAGCAACCATGCTGCTAAAGATGATATTCAACGTCAATTTTTGGATCCTTACCCAAATCTTTTATAGAATTCAAGAATAACGTCAGTTTCCACCATGAAGCCCCCGAGAACAACACCAAAGTATTAAGCCTTCCGCGATACAAGCCTTAGCAAACTTCGATATCACCAAATCTTCTCTCCCATGCACGTCCCCTTCCTTTCCAGAATTATCCAATCATTCTTATAAGGCTTTCTTCGTGCACAGTCCAAGGGGTACCCGAAAGGACTAGCCTATATTTCTTGCAACAACAATCAAACAATAGTTTAATCCAATCCAATAAGCTTTTTAGCTATAGACTGAATAAGTGTGTGATGTTGTCTACAATCCTATCTCTCTTGTTTCATAATGCAACTGATCTATAAGAAATTGGTGATGTTTTATGCAAGGAAGAGGTAGAGCAGCTAGAAGAAGATGAAGCCTTGGTTAGTTTGAACACAGACCAGACAATATGGTATTGATCGAGAATTTGAAGCTTGGAATGTCGATTTTCACGGAGAAAGAGTTTTAATTTGTGAACAGATGCACCTTGCGGGAGGTGTTGCATTAACTTAAGGTGGCGCAAGTAATGGTGATGTAAGCAAATAGCAATCAAAGTAAAGGTCGCAAATATGGAAGCCCTAAATTTAATTCAGCCGGTGGACACAGAGAGTTGCACAGTACCGATGAGTGCTATAAGAGACAAGTCTAACGGAACTTTTTTCTCGAGTAGAGCATTTTATTAGGCGTACTACATTATCTTGTCTAGACATTTGAAATCAAACTTTTCAAAAAGAAATTTAACAAAACTCATTCTATACAACATTTATTTTAAACATTTTACAAACTTTAAGATTTATTTTATATTTTGATTAAGAAGACTTAGTAACACTTTTTATCCTTGAGATGAAAGAATATTGCAAGACATGCTGGGCAACTAAATCCATAATCCAGCAAAAGTACAGAAAACCAAATATGTGAAAGAACACTAGATCTAACCCACGAACCCAGCACGACAATATGACATTCCATTAAACAAATAGGGCTTCAATTTCTCGAAAATACCCCCCGAATGGTATGATAAAAAGCATTCGAGGGGATCTCGCACATCTATATCATCAAACAACTCAAACATGTCTTCCACACTCATTCATTTCAAATAACACACCTCAAAGTACAGACCTTGAAACAAAAATTTCCAATCAGGAATACAGCAACTCAAAATTCCTGCATAACCTACACTGAAAACCCCAGTTTCAGACCCATTAGTTCTGCCTCGTCTTCCAGTAAGCTGTCTCATCGTGAACCACGCTGATAGAAACCATTGCCGCGTGCCCTGTTGTAGTCAGTATCTTGGTTGCTGCCTCTGCCCAAACCGCGCGCACCAAATCGTCCCCTTGCAGCTTCTGTTTGGTAACCACCCCTGCCCCTTCCCCCCCTTCCTGCACAATGAGATTTGATTTGTAACACAACTCCCAACAAATTCACCTATGGTTTCTTCTCAAGCAAATCTTCTTTTAGTAGACTGACAAGAACACAAGAAGCTACTATGCACCAAAAGATAATCAAGTCTTTATCCACATTTTGCAGATCTATAGCAAACCTAGGTTCATTACAGAAAGATCTGAACGGATGAAAATTCAGATAGCTGTGCCAAAAAGTGTTTCATACACAAAAAGTCTTCCAATGCTTTTTCCTCAGATGGAAGTTTGTCTTAATAACCAATCATCATCTGGTTTGCAACTCACAGACTCTAGATAATAGCTTTTGGAAGTCTTCGGTCACATATTATTTATATACCTTGCAGCCCATAGCTGGAAACTAAATGAATGCGGAAACTTGGTGTGCATCAATATTGAACTATCATCCATGAAACTGAAATTTTTTTCATGAAATATCAAGTAACATGATTTATAAGCAGGTTAAACTTCGGAAATGTTGGTAGTGTAGTGATAAATAATAAGAAGAGTAGAATTAAAAAGAGTAGAAAGCAGGATGCATGAATTCACATACGTCCACCTCGAGAAGCAATACCACTGTTCGGTCTTCTTTCCTCAATGTAGACTTGCCTTCCTGCCAGATGTATTGGTGATGCCTAAAGGAGGAGCATAAGCAGGTTAGACTGATGTATATAGACTACAGAAATAAAGCTTCCACGAACATCAAAAAACAATTGTGCACATAACCAGTGCCAGCTGTCCTAGACAATAGATGTGTAGGAATACTCATACTGTTGAGGTACATCCAGAAAAGGCATAAGTTATGGCTGGTTGTCAATTTGAAGACAATTGTAGAAGATTATAGCAACATCACGGCTAGGGAAATTTGTAATAAAATGAGCAAACCACCGAAATGAAAAATTAAGGATGCAAAAGAAATTAGAAAACATAAAATTCGCTTTCTTGCTTAAGACCTAAAAAGTACCAGACATGTCACGGAAAACAAAGAATAGAGATCCAATAAAAGTATGACAACCCAAAAGTGAAGAGAGGGAAAATGATGTGAAGGTCAAACCTTAATTGCGTTTTGAACGCTGCTGAGGTCTTCAAACTCAACAAAAGCATAGCAAACACCAACAACATCCTGAACCGACAATCAGCTATTTCAGTTACTTCAAGGTTATGCTTCCAGGCTACTAAAGCATTACAGAGGCTAACCTTGCGATTCCTAATGAATACTCCATCAGGTTTAATTGTGCCAAAATTCTGGAACTCCTGTTCAATTTCAGCAGCAATGACATCTGAAGGCAAGTTTCTCACGTAAACAGATTTTGGTTCACCTGAATACACATGTACAACGAATCAGTTTCCTTGTTGCAAATTTAGGAAACAAACAATAGATTGAGTATGTCTTCTCCAAGTTGACACCAGAAAATAATCGGACAAAAATAACATTTAATATGAGACATAAAATTGAGAATCAATATACTATCAACTTAGGACACGAGTACCACATCCAATGAGTAGTGTTGCAGGCAAGATTATTGTGCTTATACTGGCTTTTTCATATTAAATAATGTTTTTATTTTGCACACATGAGCTTGCAAGCAAGCTTGCAACCTAAGAGCTCATGTATCCCATAAAATTTCGAGTACTACGACAAATAACACACAATCAAGGTAGTAAGAAAAATTCACCTTCATCAAATCCCAGGCCTTCATCTGAAGCCTCAACTCCAGGCTCAGTTGCATATGAGAATCCAGAGTCTAATTGTTGCACTGTAGCTGGTGATATATTATTCCAATCTGACGTAGTTGGGTTAACAGTCCTACTAAAAGGAGGCTGACTAGGAACTGATGAAGGATACTGGCCCTTAGCAACCCGTAACTGCCATGATTTCATCATTTATGAAAATATCACTAATTAGGTTTCACTTCATCAGACTTGCAGTTATGAAATAACAGTTTTATTAAATGCACTTCACATCTTGAATCCCTTCCACTCTAATTCAGGTGAAACAGTAACTCCTTTTTCCACCTCCAATCCTAAGCATTCTTCTGTTTCTCAGAAGAAGTCAGTATTATGTCCCTCACTCGCAATTTTCAATCTTAAGCAATTGAGCAATAAAATTGGCCATTAATAATTGCCAAGCTTTTATCATTACATGGGCATCACCTAACGACGTTCACTTTTCTGAACCTTAACCACTTCAAGAAAAGGCAAAAGTAATTATTTTCCATGTCAAAATAAAAATTATCAACCAAATGACACCACAAAAGAAAATACATATAAGCAATAAATTCACATGCAAAAGGATTGTTATAGGGCATACTATAGAAGCGTATGTTCTCTTGGGTGGATCTTCCAAAGGTTCCTCCAGAACAGCAGATTGAGGATGTTGCAGAGCCTGTGAAATGCTTTGAAAAGGGGCAGGAATCTCCTCTACAGGAGCTTCTTCCACCACAATTTCACTTTCAACATCTTGTTGCTGCTCTGTAAGACTATACTTGTCAACTAGATCATCTTCTATATGAACTGAGTTCAAATACTTCCCAGCCTCTTCTTCCAAGTCATACTCAGAGACTGCTAGGCCACAGGATAAAAAATAAATGTCTGTCATCAAATGATCCCAGAAAAACAAGAAGATTTCAAAAGTAAGTCTGATAGATATAAATTGACAATGAATTTTGATGTCGCAAAAATAACTTTTTGCCACAACTGATACTCTAGGTATTTATATCAGATTTTAGTGTCATAATGGTAACAACATGACTCCACTATTTTGTTTGGCGGCTCCAATTTGTAGAAATTCCACACTAGCAGGTAGTTTAACCATAGCTCCAAGGCTTGGATCAGAAATAAGAAGTCCAAATCCTCAATTACAAATAGCATAAGTCACACTTTAAACAAGTACAATCACGCCCCAGCTTCATCTTTCATAGCAGTTATGGATACACTTCCACATTACCTGGTGGCTCTTGAAGAGGAACTGAGGCATTTCCTTGAGACTCAATGGTGCCTTCAGATGATATGGGAGCTGAATGTTGTTGGTAGATCTCACCAACTGACATGGAAACTGGATGCTGTTGGTGTGTGTTTCCATCATTAGTAAACTGAAAGATATCATTGAGCACAAAGTAACCCTTTTCTTGAGGAGCCAGGAAGAATGTCTGAACAAACTTCCTCCTTCCGCTGAAATCCTTAATTTTAACAGAACCAGAAACCATGACCAGAACACCTCCATTCCATGAATCAAGGGAATTTATGGTCTTGATCTCAATTGCAGTAAAGTTAAGTGATGTGAGAATTGTATGGATTTGCTGGAAACAATGACAGAAACAAGGAATAACTATGTGAATCAGTGATTCAAATATAAATCAGGATTTTGAAAGAATGAAATTTGTCAATAATAATATCTATTCTGTCATCAATGATTAACGATTAAAATGAAACCTTTCATCAGACTATGACCCTGATTATCCGTTCAAAATATAGATAAGTTACTGAAATTAACAACATTCACCATTAGTCAAACTATAAGCTCGCACTTCAATGTATGTAAGTTGAAAAAACTAGTATTAAGGCATGTCCCAGCAAGTAGAGATCTCATAACGTTCTTTATTCAGTTCCTAATCAGGGCTTTTCGTAAATATTCAGACAAAGTGATTTTGAAGTGAAAAAGGGACAAACACCTTAAAAGGCATACTGCTCTGCATCCTACAACATGAAAAACGAAGCAAACCACTACTATTTTTCGGTTCTGCGTTTCTTTTTAAAATGGAACCCGACTTATTTTCCTTTTCTACCATTTTTCAGGAGGAAAAGAAAAGCCAGGCTATTTTGTCATAAATGCAAAGTCAATATAAGGCCAGAAAAGAAAGATCGACTATAAAGAGTACAAGACAAAAAGTTCAACCCACTGTGCAGAACATGCATGTAACAGAAACAGTATACAATCAGACATCAATAAAAAAATTACAAGTAAATCACATCCCCACAGAAAAAAAAAAAAACCACACAAAGTTTCAGACTTTATGTTATGACAAAAAATGACAGATGGGGAGAGAAATACCAGCATTGTGGAAGCTGTATCGCTGGAATCCCCATCAACACGAATCATAGTACTGGCATCGGAATAGAACTGGTGAACTAAATTAGGTTGTTGTTTGAGCACTTGATAGTACTGACCCACGAAATATGAACCTACCTGATACAACCCAATAAAAAGAAAAAGACATCTTGAGCTGGTCAAAAACTCCTCCTTAGCATACACATAAAGAGACGAACATTACGCACCTGAGCAGCAGCTGGATAAGAGGTGGCCATTCTTTTTTTTTTTTTTTGAACTTTTAAGGATAATTGATGCTGCTCGAGATCTTGCAAGAAAAGAGAATGGCAACGGCTTCCAGATCTACCTAAAGATGAAGACTATTGAGATTTAGGGTTTAAGAGAGCTCTAGGGTTTTCGAGACTTTGTAGGGAATTAGACGCCGCTGGATGAGAGAGGGACGGTAATTGGAGAGACACAGAATCTAATCTAAAAGAGGAGAGATAGATCTCTACTTAGAGAAAGAGAGAGACAGAGAGAGGAAGTGGCAGTACACAGATTCTTATGCTCCTGCGTATGCTGAGATTGACCGCACTAAATCATGTTCTTTGCCCTTGTTTAATCCCACCCGCTCATCGACGCGGCAGATTATGGGAAAGGGTTTTACTCCAGGGGTTTAATTGGACGGCTGTGATTGGCTGTCCACGACCAATCATTCGATTGGTGGCCAGATGTCGTCAGGAGGAAGTGCGATTTTACGGAACCAATCACATGGCAGCAGATGCACGGGAGACTGAGTGTTTACTTGTAACCAATGTCACTCCCATCAGTGGTCACAAGGACAATACAGAAGAAGTGACATTGAAGAATAAAGAAACCGAATCTTTCAAAAGTCTTCCATTAGATTATGGAAAGTATTCTTTATAAAATTCCCCTGTTTTTTTAATCAGCTCGTAGCTCAGGGGTTCTTATTATACAGTACGCTAGAAGAAGGTAGCAAGCACAGGAACAAGGGAGAAATATTGATTGGATTCTTAAAAAATGGGGTTACATTACATTAGATTATAGATTTGATACTCTTCTTGCATTAATTCAAAATTATTCTCGTAAATGTGACCCCCTTTAGTCGCTTACAATAAAGCTTGCAATGTTCTTCACAAACAGTTGTTGACCAATCAATACCAGTACCATTTGCATTTCTTACAATCACAAACATCAAATCCAGGTAAATATAGTATTGTAACAGCTCTTGGTATAGAAAATGAGCCGGCAGAGCAGGGCAACTCAGCTTGACCATTATCCCATTTACAACAATTTCGGTCATGGAGTGCACACAATGTGAGAACTTTTCGTATTATTGATGGTATGGTCCAACGTTACGTAATAAATAAGTATGAATTCCTGTTTTTATGGTAGCTGATAATGTGCTTGATGAGAGCATATTCTTATAGACGTTTCTTGCAAATTTTGGCTCCTTAAGCTTCTTCTTTCTTCTAAAAACATACATCATGCAATTAAGAATTTAGAACTTAGAAGAATTTCAAAACGCATACTCTTCAAGCAAAGACAACAATAATTAGAGGCATTTCGTTTTTTTCGTATTTAATTTATATGTTATTCTAACGTATATTATTGTTAAGTATATAAGTTAGAACTAGGTAATATTTGGTACCAGAGTTTGTTAACCTATGCATTGTTGGAGATTTTACATAATTTCAAATTCTAGAAAATTTTTCAAATTTGAAAACTTTCAATCTATAGTTGTTTTTGGATGTTTTTCTTTCGATTAAAGGTAGAAATCTTCTTTTTAGTGTTTTAGAAGTATTTCTACATCTAAAAAATTAGTTTTATCGTGTTTTTCTGGTATGGTTTTATTGACTATCCAACGGGTCACAAACTGAGTCAAAATAACCCAGCTGGAGGTTGAGGAAGACTCATTTGTATAAACGACGTCGTTTTGTGTGTTGTTTTAATAACAAAACTAGATGTTGTGGCTTGAACCTGCACCCTCCTAGGGGTGCATGGTGAGCCTCTACTATCCGAACTGAGGCTTATGTCTATATTTTACATTGTGAATAGAATTTTGGTTAAAATGTTTTAGTAATCAATTATTAGGGCTTAGCTACAGTAACCCTAATTATATAAAAGTATATATTTATATAATTAATCACATAAAGTTTTGAGAAATTTTATTGTAATTAATAATTTTAGTATAATAAATTTTATCCCAAAGGAATTTTTATTATATTTGAATATTTAATTAGGATGAAATATCAAATTACTTTTCTAATTTTCCCACAGGTGTTAGAAATTGATATATAATTTGATAGTTTTATCATAAAGTTTAGCATAAATCAGTTTGAATTAAAAATTTAGTACACAAGCAATTTTTATGTTGGACCCCGATTGTGGAGCCCAACGTCCCGGGACAAGAGTCTTGTTGAAAACCTTAACCTTAAGTCTCTAGTTCATTTTAAAGCAAGAAACACTTCAATTGGAGTTGAATAGCTCAAGCTATGCCTCAAAT
>JAOTBA010000004.1:14300325-14320140 GCA_025629845.1 Erythroxylum squamatum | reverse complement strand
TCCAATCACAAACTATTCATATACATTTCAATGCATGTATAACTCCATAAGTACTTACACAATTCATAAAGTCAATTCATACTCATTTTCAGTATAACCTTATACATTCTTTACACTCGAATTAAATACACTTTACTGACTTTCTAACTATTCATAAAATCCAATACATACACCAAACTTTACACATATACGAACATGTACAATTTTGACCGTGATCATACTCGTCTTCCATCCGATCTCCTGCGTAGGCAGATATCAGAGTAACCCAAGATGAGATCATTGGAGAACTGCAAAGAAAGTATTGAGGTACCTTCAAGGGACCTAAGATTACATGCTTATGTACAAACTAACAGACAATCTGGAGGTAACAAGGTACTCAAATTCATATTTTGCTAAGTATGTTGATTCACATAAATCAACATAAGGTTATATCTTTATGTATGCC
The DNA here is from genome assembly GCA_025629845.1 of Erythroxylum squamatum. NCBI lineage: Eukaryota > Viridiplantae > Streptophyta > Magnoliopsida > Malpighiales > Erythroxylaceae > Erythroxylum > Erythroxylum squamatum. Next base: position 14,319,695 of record JAOTBA010000004.1, on the reverse strand, counting down.
AATACAGTTATATCTTAAAGGAGTATCAAGTAGTCTTTGACCGATACTTCCACCATAGAGGCTGAGTTTGTTTCATGTTCTAAGGCTACATCACATGATTTATGGTTAAAGAGTTTCATATATGGGCTTAGACTCATGGATCCCATTTTTAGCCCATTGACAATATATTGTGACAATTCAAGTACTGTTTTTCTAGCTAAAAACAATAAGAGTGGTAGTCCGAGCAAACACATTGACATCAAGTTTTTATCTATATAGGAACATGTTAAGGACAAGAAAGTCGTCATTGAATACGTTAACACTAAATTGATCATAGTTGATCCTTTGATAAAATGCATGCCACCAATAAAGTTCAAGGATAATGTTGTTAGAATGAGATTGAGTTCCATTACATATTTTTCATTATATGGACAATGTTGTTTTCATGAAACTCTTATAATATTTTCTCATATTATGGTGCACATAATTGAATTTTGAGAAAATTAATTATTTTGGATTTGGAATAAACATAAGGTTTATTCATTAAATAACGTTACCACATTCAACTGATACTAAATATAGTATACATGGAAGATAATACTCAACTACTAGAGAACCTATCGTCATGATTCGTATATTATATTTGGATCGGATTAGGGTTTGATACCAAGTTAAACGTATGGATCAAGTGGGAGAATATGATAACTTTTCATAGTCTTGTTAGTAATGGTCGAACGTTATGCAGTTAATAGGTATAAATTTATGTTTTTATGGTAACTAATATTGTACTTGATGGGAGCACATTCATATAGGTTTTTCTTACAGATTTTGGGATCCTTAAGCTTCTTTTCTCTTCTAGAGACATACACCATCAAAATGAGAATTGAGAGCTTAGAAGAATTCCAAAACTCATAATCTACATGTAAAGACAACAATGGCCGGAGGTATTTTATTTTTTTCTGCATTTAATTTATATGTTATTCTAAAGTATATTATTGTTGAATATATATGTTTGAATCAGCTAACACACAAGTGACAGGACCATACATCTAGAACTACTTCCTCGTACTTCACCAATCATTATGTTAGGTCCAGTAATCAACTTATTCAACATAAGACTTTTCTCTTAACGTGACCCTGATGTGTTGTGCCCTTCTCCATCTTCAAGTTTAAAGACAAACGACGCAAACCCAAAAACATATTAACATTATGACTAAGATGAGAGTAATTGAAAGTAGAATTTTGGTTTCATCTGTCAATTGGAGTGTTACAATGTCGTGTCTGGAAATTGCACAATCCTATTACATTAATAAGTAGTTATCTAGGCGAGAATGTTTCTAACAATAAATTTTATAACCACCAAAATGATCAAATCTCTTTTATAAATTTCGGTGTAAGTTCGACACCCCCATCTCAGAGGTAGTATATTTACTCAATCACATATTTTCGTTCACGAACTCAACAAACCTAAACCAACCACTTGTTTATCCTGAAAATTTCACAAGAAATAATGATCTTCCACTAATATCTTCTTAGTATACCAATGACAATTAATTGAGTCCAACGTTTATTTCTCCATTCTTCAATAATATCTTTTTTGTCACTTTCGTTATATCCTATGACAAAAGCAGCATTTGGTGTTTGGGCAAAGGCTTGTTCCAGGATGGAATGACACTTGTACAAATCATTAGAGGTCTTAGCCTTAAGGGTGAGTGCTTGCCAATCAAGTCCAACCAGAAGCAAGTCACTTAACAACTTTTTAAGCTTTCCAACAATAACTCTCAAAATTGGTCAGGTCAATGACCCAAAGATTAAGGTTTACCTCCCACCTTTTCTAATAATAGTAGATATCGGGGATTGTTCACAAGGCTAATAATTAAATTCAATTCTTCACCACCAACCGAGCCTTAAACAAAGACAATTGACATCATATATATATATATAAGCCTTGTGAACAATCTCTGGTATCATCGGAGATTGTTCACAAGGCTGATAATTAAATTCAATTCTTCACCACCAACCGAGTCTTAAACAAAGATAATTGACATCATATATATATGTCTATGATCCAAAGATTAAGTTTTACCTCCCACCTTTTCCAATAACAGTAGTTATCAGAGATTGTTCACAAGGCTGATAATTCAATTCAATTTTTCACCACCAACCGAGCCTTATATATATATATATACATAATTTTCTTTGTTATATATATACCACAACTCCAAATCAAATTATACCTAGTGCACATGAATACTTTTAATTTCCAAAACCTCCAAATTGTTATTTTCTTTCAAAATCAGAAGGGATAACTCCTTTTAATGACTATTTTACTACAAGAACCTACCTCAATAAGGAACTCCTTTACTTCATAACCTTCTGTTGACAATTCCACTAGAGCCATTAATGTCTTCAATTAGCAAGATGGACAATAGTGTAAGAGGCATTTTGTATTGAATTAACTTTGAGTTATGTCACAATTGTTTCCCTTTTCGATTGTGCCCAAGCTTATATAAGTACTACTTTCGTAAGATGCATATAGTTCTCAAATAAGTACTATTTTCCTATCAATTTTATTAATATTCTAATCAAAAATTGTGATATCAAATACAAAATGTGATAAAAAGAGATCACCTGTATATTACATAATTCAAGTGTATTGTTAATTAGTTCATAGACAACAAAAGTTAATAGTTTTGTTAAGATACTAAACAGATATAGTTAAATAAAAGAAAGTGAATATTATTGATAGAAAAATAAAAGGTGTTACAATGAAAATGGCAGCATTTGAAAGGCTACCTATCTCCTAGTCTCACCCAAATGAAAAAATTCTACAGACAACTTATGACCTCCTAGAACTTCCTATATTCTCTAAATAACTTATAAATCCCCTGTAACTACCTTACCATGTCAACTTTTTAGAATCAGAGAGCATATTCCTACTATAGCCATAACACACTCTACACAAGACCACACAAAATAGAAATAGTTGCTAAAACTAATATAAGCTTAGTTCTTCACCCTAATTAAGCCTCCCAGAGCTGCTCTTCTTCATCCTTCTATAAACATAATTATTTGGAGGCTTATCATTAGCGCCCTTTTAAAGTTCACTTTGTCCTCAAGGTGGAACCCATGGATTATTCTTCAATTAATTCCATTGGTTCCTAAGTAGCTTCAAATTCTAGCAAACTATTCCATTAATGAGCTACTCATTTCCCTATTATGGTTCCAACTGTCAAGCATTGATTCTGGATTCACTTTCCACTCCATATCAATGTTTAGAGCTATCAGGAGAGGCTATATAAGGATATAATCCCCAACTGTATTTTTAAGTTGGGATTCATGAAAAATTGGATGAATAGAGGTAGAATCTGAAAGTTTTAGTTTATAAGCCACCTAGCTAATTTTCTAAATAATTGGGTAGGGGCCGACTTGGGGCCAATTTCTCATTCAGCCTTTTAGCCATGGTGACACAACCCAATCAACATTCCCTCCTTCTTTTGTTGGATTGTTTTTACCATGGTTTTCATCCAAACCATAGCCTTGTTCAAACTTGGATCCCCTTACATGACCATTTGTTACCCAATCATAGTTAACTTTTTTCCAATCATTTTGTGTGACTCCTAAAGTGGACAACCACATACTGTAGGATAGATGCTTACCAAAATTTGTTAAGAAATTATTTTTCAAAAAAAATTGTTAAGAAACTTGATGGATATAGTGAAATAGAAGAAAATGATTGGAATTAATAGCAAAATAGAAGGTGTTACAATGTCAATAGTAACATTTGAGATGCTACCTCTCTCCTAGTCTCGCCCAAATGGGAAAATTCTACAGACATCTCATAACCCCTCACAATTTCCTATATTCTCTATATAATTTGTACCTCTCTTGCAATTACCTTGCCATTTCAACTTTCTAAAACCAAATAACATAACCCTAATGCGGACCAAAACACACGCTAAACAAGACCATACAAAATAGAAACAATTTCTCATATCAGTCTAAGCCTAATTCTTTAGCCTAATTGAGCCTCCTATAGCTACCTTTCTTCCTCCTTCTATGAACATATTTATTTAAAGGCTTATCAAGTTTCCAAAATAAAAATGGATAGTGAATATGTGTGGTAGGTAAAAGACAGTAGTCGTAACACACCAACAATATATCATACTTGTTTTGTTGGCAAACATGGCATTCCCAAACAAACTGTTTGAATCATTCTTTGCCCCTTTTTTGGTTGCGCTTAAGCTTATACAAGTGTTACTTTCATAATATTTATATAGTTCTCAAATAAGTGCTATTTTCCATCAATTTTATTAATATACCATTCAAAAATTACAGTATCAAATATAAAATGTGATAAATAGAGATCATCTATATATTACATAATTTAAGCGCATTATTAATTAGTTTATAGATAACAAAAGTCAGAATAATTTTGTTAAGATGCTTGATAGATATAGTGAAATAAAAGAAAGTGAATAGTTTTAATAGCAGAATAGGTATTATAATGTCACTGACAACATTGGAAAGGCTACCTATCTCCTAGTCTCACCTAGGTTGAAAAATTCTACAAACAGCTCATGACCCCATATAACTTCCTATATTCTCTATATAACTTGTAACTCCCCTGTAACTACCTTTCCATGTCAACTTTATAGAATTAGACAACATATTCCTACTATAGACCACAACGCAACCTACATAAGACTACACAAAATAGAAACAATTTCTCAAATCAGTCTAAGCCTATTCTTCATCTTGATTGAGCCTCCTAGAGCTACCCTTCTTCCTCATTATAGAAGCTTATCCTTATCACCCCTTTTAAAGTCCACCTTGTCTGGTGGAACCCATGGATTGTTCTTCAATTAATTCTATTGGTTCCCATTTAGCTTCAAATTATGGCAAACTCTTCCATTAATGAGCAACTCAATTTCCCCGTTGCGTTATGACTGTTAAGAACTGATTCTGGATCCACTTCTCATTCTATATCAGCGTTTTAAAGCTGTCTAGAGAGACTATATGGGGATAGAATCTCCAATTTCCTTTTAAGTTGGGATTCATAAAAAAATTGTATGAATAAAGGCAGAATCTTAAAGTTTCAATTTATAAGTCACCTTGCCAATTTTTCAGAATAATTGGGTAGAGGTCGAAGTATTTGAGGGCCAATTTCTCATTTATCTTTTTAGCCAAGGTTAAATAACTCTACCAACATTCTCTCCTTCTTCTGTTGGATTATTTTTACCATGTTTTCACCGAAACCATGGCCTTATTCAAATTTGGATCCCCTTGTAAGACCATTTGTTTCACCCCAATATCAATAGTCATAGTCAACTTTTTCCAAATATTTTGTCTGCAACTTTTTCCAAATATTTTGTTTAACTCCCAAAGTGGACAACTACTTACTATAGGACCGATGCTCCGATATAGCCTCTTCCCTTAATGTTTAAAGGATTTGTTTCAACTCAGGGTCTCTAATTAATAATAAAACCAAGATAGCAAGTAATGTTGCCCTGATTTGCACCTTTAATACTGAATCTTAAAATCAATTCTCATCAGTTTAGTCAATCAACTTTGATATTCTGGCGTGGCCATCCATTATTCTAGTAACGTAAGTTCCTTTGATTTTTCTTTATCACAAAGTGTCTCCCCAATAAATAGTCTCCAATTTTAGATAGTCATTATTATAGTCATTAGCTCTTTCACATAAATCGAATTGAACCGCACTCTCCCAGTAAGTGCTTGGCTCAAATATGCAATGGGTTACGCCTTTTGAGACAACACAACCCCTAATCTTACTTCCTAAGAATAAGTTTCCATTATGAATGCCTCCTCAAAATTAAGTAAAGCTAAAATGGGCACAACTTTCATGGCCTTCTAAAGTTGCAAACTGTTTTGTTAGCCTCTTCACTCTAAAGGAATCATCCTTTTTTAACAATTGAGTCAAATGCGCCACTACTTTTCTATAATCGCCAACAAACTTATGGTAATATTCAATTGATCCAAAAAAAACCCTCAAATCCTTTTGGTTTTGTGGTGTTGGTCACTCATCCATTGCTTTGACTTTCTCAGGATTAATAACAACCCCCTTCTTAGATATGATATGCCCCAAATACTTTAACTTACATTGACATAAACTACACTTTGTAATATTTACAAATGGTGTAATATTTACAAATGGTCATCAGAGAATACTAATATATACCTCCTCAATAGCCCTTTGAAAACGGAATTCATGAGTGCTTGAAATGTTGTTGGGGCATTGGTAAACTCGAATAGCCTGATGAGGAACTCGTACTGGTCTTCATAAGTTTTGAATACTATCTTATGCACATCTTATGGTTGAATCCTTATTTGATGGGTAGCCTTATTTAAAGATCAAGCTTGGTGAAACTTTTGACTCTATGTAGTTTGTCCAAGAGCATATCAATATTTGGAATGGAAAATCAATCATGCACTATAACTTTGTTGAGGACTCTGTAATCCACATAAAACCGCCAGCTTCTTTTTTTTTTCTCTCAAGCAACACTAGGCTAGAAAAAGGATTTTTTCTGTTTAATAATCCCAACAATGAGCATCTCGGCTACCAACTTTTCAATTTTGCTTTTCTCAACGTGAGGTATCTATAAGGCTTCATGTTGACTGATTTTGTCCCTTCCTTTAGCCCTATTACATGATCATAGCTACGACTTAGTGGCAACTCAATGGGCCTCCTAAACATTTCTTCCAATTTTGATATCAATTGGCACAACTCAAGTATCTCAACTTTTCTCTCCACCTATTAGGTTTCATTATATGACAAAACTATACTAACATTCCCTTCTCCTACTAGATTGTTTTTGCCATGGTTTCGATAGCTTTGCTCAAACTTGGACCCCTTTGCAATACCCTTTATTTCTCCTAATATCAATAGTCGTATTTAACTTTTTCCAATCATTTTGTGACTATCAAAGTGGACAACCACTCATTGTAGGATCAATACTTTGATACCAAAATTTATTAAGATACTCGATCGATATGGTAAAATAAAAGAAAGTACATGGTATCAATAGCAAAATAAAAGGTGATTCAGGGTCAATGGTAACATTTGAGAGGCTACCTCTCTCGTCTCACCCAAAGAAGAAAAAGTTTATAGACAACATATGACCTCCTCACAACTTTCTATATTCTGTATATAACTTATACTTCCCGTATAACTATCTTACCATGCCAACTTTATAAGATTGGACAATATATTCCTACTATGTCACACCCACATATCCCCTAAAAGGATATGCAAGTGCCACATAAAACAACCAAAATAATCTAAAACATACTAAACATTCTTTGCATGCATTTCCAGAAACTCGAGCAACAAACATTACAATCCATTAGGAGTTATTTTATAAACAAAACATAATATACATCATACATAATGAACTTCTCAAAATATATGCCATATATATTAAATCCATCATGTAGTAAGGATATTACAAATCATTTATAGGATATTACAAACCTTATCCACAAATATACAAAATGTTTCATTATATTAAATACAACTCAAAAACAAACTCAAATATACAACTTGTCAAAACAAAACACATCCTCCTTTGGCCACTGCGGTTGTCCCAACTTAAGTCTTCTTACTAGAACTTAAACGGAGGCAAAACCACCGTGCTAAGCATAAAGCTTAGTGAGAAATAACTAAACAGGATACAAAATGGCGATTGTTTCTAACAGTCCTCTAATATTCATATGTTCAGAATCTAATCATATCATAAGCAGTCTTTAGTTATTCATATTCAAGAGCAACCCAAACATTAAGTGTCTTAGAACAATTTATGATTCATCAATACAGAACAAAACATATAAATATCATAACAAAATGTCATTGCTTTATAACAGAATGCACAAGTCTCAAAATAGAACATAATTGTGCCAAAACAAATCATAACTTGTATAAGATTGGAATTCATCTTATATCAGATCAGAATTTATCTTATTTCAGATTAGAACTTGTTTATAACATAATCGAACATGTATCAAAATACAAACCAGGTTAGTCTGTTAATCATTTTTACAGAAGTGGATAACGAGACTAGAACAGAAGGTACCATAATTGGTACCATAGAACAGAAGAGACTTATGTCTCAGTATCAAAAGACATTGTTGTGTCAAATATCAGGAGACACCTAAGTGTCGATATTAGGAGACACCTTAATGTCACAAGAGCAACTGTAGACCTTTCTAGGCATACCTATTTACTCACGACTAGGACTTAACACTTTTAAAACAATCCATTTCAGATTTCAGAATCATAAGCAAATAATGTAGTGTATAATATATGTCTTTATTTCATTTTTCTCAGATTGAACATCTTCACTCCTTTCTGATCAATTCTCAAATTGAACATCTTCACTCCTTTTTTATCAAACTTAATATGCCTTATAAACATAAGCATTTGCATCAATATATCAATGAAATATTAAGTCATTACATATTACATAACATCATAGAAATTCCCAATTCACAAACATCAATATCCAATTCACATCACATAAAACCCTTGGAACACATTTGTATTCTTAAGAACATATTCATCTTTGAACATACCATACATTTTAACATTAGATACATTATTAATTAATCACACATTCCTTAAGTAATTACCTCAATTAACAATCCATAACTAACTTAACTTTTACTCAATTAATCTATCCTCAATTTAAGTTCATTTCAAACCTTAAACAAGTCCAATTAAGCCCCAATGTACCAAATAAAAATACCTAACCTGATATAATTTAACAATTGCACAAAACCAAGTTTTTCACGTTCCTAACAACCATTTCTCACGACTGTAGGAATGTGCCTTATAACAGTTCACTAGCCCACAACCTTCAGTTTGTTTCCAAAACTTAACTTCTTCACTTCTATTCGACACACCTTCACCAAAGTCCATTAATTTTACTTCAATTCTACCTTATTCATGCTTCAATACCTCATCAATTTCATGTGCAAACTAATTCAAAAATCATTCATTAAGCATCTCACAATCCACGATCTTTCAGGTACCAACATCCAAAGCAAAAGCTATCAAACAAGTATCATGTTCTAGACCTAAATTCATCATCAATTCAATACATATTCTATCCAATTCAAGCATCAAATAACTCGTATTATAGCATGCAATCCAGTTTAGCATTCTCTTACCTAATTACCTTCAAGCTCTTTATTCAAAGAACGAACCAAACCAGTCTTTCATGCAACCAATACACTTCTGAAATCTAGGTAGGTGTAGAATGATCTTAACACCCAAAAGACAGCAGCATAAAAGATAGTTTGAGGTAGCTTCTTGATGCAGTATATGGTAAGGAGTTTAGTGTGATAGCACATCAAAATTGAAGTAAAATTCAAAGCAAGGAGAGGGTATGTTTTCGGTGGTGAATGAGCAAAGAGAAGGATGAGATACAGCAGAAATTAGCCAATGCATAAGGTCGTGCCATGTGTAAGATGAGTGTCCATACTCTAGGGACACTTATCACACAAAGACACAAACTACATGTCCTTTAATGGAATAACCCGCATGTCACACATAGAAATAAGCCACTTGTCCTGCATTTAAACTACCAAATGTCACAATTCTATTAGGTCATTTTTCACTCAACCAATGCTTCCAAATGTCAATGCATCAGCTATGTCAAATGTCACTAACTCATAGGCTTAGTCATTCCTTGCCACTTGATAATTTTCCTAGCCCAAATGTACATTTTAATACCTCAAATCTCTAATGATGTTAATTAATTCCAATTCACTAAGTATAATCCATTAAACCAAAATTCAAGTCATATGCAATTCTCAATCATATCACAATTTTTAACACCTATTATATATGTACTTTCATGAACATGTAACATTCTAACTAGAGTACAATTTAGGGCCTTACATACCACAGACCACAACACACTCTAAACAAGATCACATAAAATAAAAGCACTTGTTAAAATCAATCTTAAAATAAAAGCAATTGTTAAAATCAATCTAAACCCAATTTTTCATCCTAATTGAGTCTCCTAGAGCTGTCCTTCCTCCTATAAACATATTTATCTGGAGGAATGGATATTGAATATAAAGTGTGATAGGTAGTAAACAAGTAGATGTAACACACCAACAATGTAGCGAGACGATAGAAACGGAGAAATTTAATTCATATAGTATTTAGAAAACTAAAAAATGGGTTACATTAAAATATGATTTTAAATCTAAAACTAATTATTTTTTACCTCCATATTGTAAGTCCATTTAGTCTAAAACTAATTATTTTTTACCTCCATATTGTAAGTCCATTTAGTATTAGGGTAGTTAACTTCGTAACAAGTTCCTACCCAAAAGTTACCTGTAGCAAGTTCATGACCAAATGTATTAGGGGTAAGTTTCTTCGTATAAGTGCTTAAAACTTCAAAAAAGTTATATTTGATGCAACAATCTAAAACTGCTATAACATGCCAACTATTGTTTCCACACTACATACATAGAATACACACCATGTATCCAGAAAGAAAAAGATGAGTTGAGTATATAGGATATCAAAAAGAGTACACGGAAAATAAAAGAAAACAACAAACAGAGAACAAGCTAGAGAAGCCTTCTAACTTCAGTAGTAATTCCCATAATATGGTGGTGGAACAGAAGCTGGCTGCTGTGATGGGGCCAATGTTGTAGTAACGGTCGGTTGTGCATAACTTTGTTGCGGGAAGGCCTGCTAATATTATAAACAAGCCATCAGCGCAAAAAACAAAATGGAAGGGGAAAACTCTACTACGAAGGAACAATAGATCATCAAAGAACTATAATCAGGGCACATATATGATAAAATGTAAATGTGGAAGAAAATTTCAGACGGAACAGGAATATTATATACCTGTGCCGGATATGTAGGAGGATAAGCACCATAGACAGCAGTTTGTGCAGCAGATGTGGACACTTGCGGGCTCGTGTAGCTGCTTCCATAACCACTATATGCAGTATATGCAGCCTTGGACAACAAAATTCAAATGGTCAATTAGAAAAAATTAAAAGATAAAACAAATATCTAACATCAAAAGAAAATTCCCATCTTCCAGACACACAATAGCAACTATGGAAATCTAAATATGCCTGTAACAAGGTACAGGTGAAAATTTTCAAGCAACTCGGGAAAAGCAATAAACCTGCTGGCCATAGCCAGGAGCCCATTGTTGCACTTGCGTTTGTGTAGCTGGTGGCCAGGTTGGAGGCTGCACACCATAACTAGCTGCCCACTGGTTTTGTGAATTTGGATAAGCACACATCAAAGACTGCGCTTGTGAAGGAGCATCAGAGTAAGACTTCGCCAGTTTAGCCTTATCAGAACTCAGGTAATCGTCTGCATGCCGCTTTTTTAACTCTGACTGGCTCCTATGAGGTAAAAACAGCCTAGCATGACGATCTTCAGCCTTTTTGATGCTCTGCACATCTCCGAAGTAGCCCAAAAACTGTGGAAATATGATCAAGAATATTCAATCTGATCTATCACTCAGCTTTTAAAGGCACGTAAAATACAACTTAATAGCAAATACACCTTAAAAATAAACCATTACATTTTTAAATTCCATCTCAAGAGAGGAAATCACATTTTTTACTGTCTAAATACCAGTTTATAATCTAGAATGTAAGATCAAATAAAAAACACTCTCGTACATTAAATATCAGCTCACATAAATATAAATTCATATTGGAACAAGGAATTGAAAAGAAATCAACAAAAGGAATCTGCTAACCTCCAAGTAAATGCATGAGACCTCTTCCCTTTCAGCAGCACTAGCAGCATTTAGGTTATCAACGTTGGGCTCAATGAATTTCTCAACCGATGAGTCTAAATAATCAATTCGCTTAGGTAGTGACTGAATAGATTCAAAATGTATAATGGCCTGCTTGGATGACACAAAAAGCTAAGTATCGGCTCCAAAGACAATAAAATTGACAAGTCGGATAAGACCGTCATTGTTTATGCACATAAGAGGGCAAAAATCACGAGAGAGAAAGATAGACCTCAAGAAAAGGTTTTGATAGTTGAACATTATCAAGAGCTTCAACTAGAAGGTTCCTAGCCCTTTCAGCATTTCCAGAAACCTGGCAACAGCGACAACAGACACAATAAAACTCTCAAATGATAATGCTAATTAGCAAAAGATATTTCAAGGAGATGAAAATTACAAACTTGAACCACAACTAATACAGAATTCATAGGGGTTGCAGAAGACCATTCAAACAACTAAAACAATGTCACATAATTTCTTGCAAAACACATCACTTACAATGAGGAAACTATAAGCACAACCATATTTTCCAGGGAATTTGTTAAAACAAAGCATATCAAGCTATTCATACAAAAGCTCTCAATCATGATGCAAGGGCCCCGTAGAAGTATTATTATTTAGTTTATTAGTGCATTTTTCCAAATTTTTATGGAAAATGAATAAAGAAAATTTATTAAGACTAGCTAAGTTAATACACCATTACGTCAAGGATAGTACATGATCCAAAAACATTTGTTAGTTACAACAAGCTTGGAAGCTAGAACTTAGAGATTCTAACTGTTTTTCATGCTGCAGTGATCCTGTTAAGTAGATTTCTAGCTGGCAGGAGTTCTCTGTCCAATTTAGCGTATTTTCTGCCACAATATGTTTTTCAGCAGCTATCCCATTATTACACGATTGGCAGCTATGGTTTTATTTAGAAACTAGGCTTTTCTTTCCTAGTACAATTAGGAGAGCTGTCTTAAACAGTTAGTATCTCCTACACAACAGATGATACGAGGTTATGCACATAGTTGTTAGTTTACGCATGCATGCAAACCATGTTACACAGGCAGATCCACAAATGCACACACAAGCAAATTCAAAATAAGATACGGAACTATGCCAGTAAGATAAAGTCCATATTTCAACTTATTTGACAGTTGAAGCAACTAATGCAGCTTCAGATGCCAGAGAATATCAATTTTTTTCCAACTGATATTAAAGGTTGTAACATAACAATTACATGCATAGAAACAGAAATAAGACTTACCAAATAGAGAAATCGTGCATATTGTGCATATAACATTGCTAGAGCATGTGAATGCTCTTTTCCTTTCTCAATGGCTATGGCCTGCTCATATAAAGAGAAAGCATCTTCAAGGTTTCCCTGCAAGATCAAAGGCGCAATTAATTTCAAAAGACAAATCTATATTATAGAATTAATCTCAAAAGGACTTGCTAATGCTACTAACCAGTCGATGTTCCATGTTTGCATGCTTGATTATCGCTTCAATAAGACCAGGTGCAATTTCAGAATGTACACGTTGGTATGCAGCTCTAGCACCTGGAATATCCCCACTCTGCTCTCTGAAGCGGGCAGCAAAAAGGTGAATCTCGGGTTGTCTCTGAAGAGTTTTAGAAATCAGAAAAATAACTTGTGAATGAGAACGTACACATGTCAAAGAAAAAAGGATTAAGATAGTTTCAAATAGGCTTAGCAGTTTGGCCTTGACCGGGCTTAGGCAAAATGACATCATTTTTTCATTTTTATTTTTAGAAAATTAAAAAATTCAGGCCAAGTGGGACCGGGTCGGGCTTTGGACTGCCAGGGCCTGATCAGGTTCGAGTGTCTCCAACCTGGTCCCAGGCCCAGGCAGCCCAACCCATTTCCATCTCTAGTTTTAGAGTCAAAATTAGGATCCCTTCACATTTTATTCTTCAGGGTAAGAGTAAATTAAAAACTAACACATGAACATCAAAACAATTGAGATTAATAAAGTTATGTAAACTTTATGGAAAGAAAGAAAATAAGATAGCAGAAAGAAAAAGCTTTTGGTGAACCACATCCCTATCACTATTAAACAATCATTCTGCACTAGCCTCTCTACTTAACCAAATTTCTGCAATTTTCTTAGTCTCTATGGATTGTGGTTCTCTCCAACCATTAACATCAAAGGTTCACATTCTATCCCACAAGAGAACCAGGCCTCTGCTTTCCACTTAGATTGTAGTTTTTGAAACACAAATACTGAAATATTTAAGCACATAGGCAAGATAAAATGGTGTAATTGATAATCTGTAATCCAAACAGAAAATCTAGTAGAGCCATACCTTGACAAAGACGTGTGTAGCCCGAGCAAGTGCATTATCTGCAAGATCTGTACTTCCCCATGCTTCCATGCACAAGGCATAGCGTATCCAATACTCAGGATAGTTAGCACATGCAATTAGACATCTTTCATACAACTTCACCACCTAATCAAAAAATCATAGATATTACACACTAGTGGGTGCATTTCAAATTGCACATTCTCAAAAGGGAAAGTAAAGCACAAAGGAGATATGCACAAGAAATACTCCATGCGAGAACAGAAGGCCCCTCAAATATTAGGGACCCTCCTTGCCAGACAGACAGATGGTTACGAGACAAGAAGATACCTGCAGCATAACATATGAATTTTAAAAGGAATAAATTTCAACACATACATGAGACCCAAAATGTCCACTGACAAATGAAGGTTTGAAAGTACTTAGCCTCATGGAAATCAAATCAAGGGCCCATGCTTTAGTCTCAGTTCAATTTCCCGTTTAAAATGTTGCTTCATCCAACGGTTTAGCCAATAAAGCATATGATGCAGCAGGTATTACTTTAACTGTAAGTCAATGTATAAGAGGACAACTAAAAACTGCAAACCACAAGGTGGTCATGGATGAATAGGAAACAAACCCAAATACCTTGTTGAGATCATCTTGTCTTTCTATAAAGTCCAGGTAGTTATGCCAATTCTCAAGCTCTGTCACATTAAGGGGCCGCACGTGAAAATAAGGCCTCCTAATAGCATTTTCAAAATCACATATCTTAGAGTCAAACTCTCTAGCTTTCTTATACAGCTCTTCTCTAATGCCGATATACTTCTCCAACTCATCTGCTTCTGCTAAGCCAGCACTTGTAGGTTTAGAAGATTGTTCAGAAGTATCATCATGGACCTCTCCTCCATTTACATGACTACCAGTTGCAGAAGCAGCAGCTTCATCACTAGTTCTTAATTCTGACAAAGGCCGATTAGCCGCAAAAGCCTTAAATCTGTCAAATAGAAACATACTTTAGTTTAGACAGATATCATTCAACAAAGTAAATAGTAATTTCAGAATCTTGCCTATGCAAGGTGCCAATGCCCATGAATTATTACAACCAAAGAAGGAACATTTCAAAGTTAATGGTAATAAAGTCAGTCTTGAACAGTAGCAGAAATCTTAAATGCATCCAGGAAAAATGATGACATAATATTTCAGTCATACAGATGCAATGTGTGCAAAAACAGGCAAAAACAAAGCAATAACTGTTTGCATACGCAATGCAGATTTCATACATACTTAACACAAAACCATTAACCCTACACAGTGTTTTCAGCCAAATACAACTGGGACATGCCATGTTATTTGTTGTTACAGACAAAGACCTTATGGAGTTTTGAGTACAGGATGAGTTTAAAGCAACTTATAGTCAATTTTTTACATCTAAAGCCCATCAATCCAGCTTGTGCAAATGTTAAACAGAAAGTAATACAAAATTATTGTGTGAACCATAGAATTTGAAGAAGTTAATGAAGTATAAAATCAGATGAAAATAGAATCACCATCCCAGTAGCAGCCATAACTTGAGCCTTAAATAATGAATAACAAAACCTCAGACGCAAGCGGATTGAGTGCAAAAAATAGAACAAGAGGACAAGAAAATGTATGCAGTAACTGTACCTGATCAAATAGTCATCCAGCCGCTTGTTTGGAAACTCTAATATCCTTGTGTAAATGGAGGCAACATGGTTCCACTCTGAATGCATCCCTTCATATTCAATATATCTGTCCCAGAGAGGGGAAGATAAATAATCTGTTCCAACATAAGCTAACCCTCTCTCAAAAAGCCTGATTCACAAAGAGAATATAAAAACATGTTATAGCACAATTGTTAAGATTAAAACAGCGAATGTCGGCACATCCAACTGCAAAATACCAGCACTTAGGTTGAAGGAGAACAAACAATTCACTCTAACAGCATGACACTTTGAAATGCTGCATTTACCTTTCCTGATAAAAACCATACTATGTCTGAAATGGAGCAGTGAATGAGGCCATCTTAGCCCTTAACTGGACGAGATCTTCTCAGCAGCATTTGGCATATGATACACCTCACTTGTCAAAGTTAATGATAGCTATAATTGATAAACAACTATTACTATGATGCAGATATTGAGAAGAGGGAAAGTAAGGGCTCAACGAAGCCAAAAAGCAGAATGGTTCACACCCAAAAAAATATGCAAACAATTATCCAGGAAGTAGCCCCAATATCAATGTTTGCACATCAACTTAGCAATTCTAAAGCATTCCATCACTCTTCTCGCCAAGTAGTGAGGAACCACTGTTGCAGGCATACTGAAATGGTGTCAGAGAACAATAAAAAAACACCAAATTCTAAAGGACACAGGAAACCAAACAATCTAATTCCAATATGATAAAGAAAATGACAACAGAATGCAATGCAGATATCTAATACCTTCTAATAGTGTCTGGATCTCCATATGTGCTTATAGCAAATATACAATAATGCAACCATATATCCACTGAATAAGTAACCCCGAGAACAGCACGTTCATACACCTCCACAACTTTGTCCACAGAACCAAGACGTGCCTCATGATCTGCATACTTCTTCCAATAACCATAACACAATGGAAATTCAGCCAAAAAGGCATCATAGATTTTTTGGATTCTCAAAATTTTATCCTGCATAAAAGCATAGATTCAAAGTTACTCAGAACAAGTATTATGATAGCAAACATAAAACTATAAGAGCATCGATAACCAAAAACAGGACACAAAAATCAAAGTTTGGCTAAAATGCATTTAGTCATATAATCACCAAATGCTCCACGTCAAATCATATGTCTTACTTTAAAGATTAATTAGGATTGCATGTTCTCTTTCCAAGTATACCAAGAAGAGATAGTCAAAAAGTATATTAATGCTTATCATCTGCAATTGTAATTGGATTCTTGTTTCTCATGACTACATTTTATCTTCTCTACACTGAGAACAAACCTCTTCGCCTTGTGATCCTTTTGTAAGAGATGTTTTGATAGCTCATCAGCTACTAAAAATATATGATTTTCCTAGGAGTAAATATGACAATAAAAAGATTTACAGAAGAGAAAAACTTGAATTTACAACTGCCATGTCGTTTACAGAAGGGAAAAACTATAAAAACTTGAATTTGACAGAAAATAACAGATCCATATAGCTCAGATCTTTTTTTTTTTTTTTTGATAAATTATAGCTCATATCTTCATATGAATTTGTAAACAAATTTGCCAAGAACTAGCAGTAAATTTGAAATTACATACCCCAGCCACCTTTTCTGTCTCCTCTATCAAGGCAGTCCATGTGTCAAAGTCTTGCGAGTTGGCCTTCACAATATTCCATAGCCGCTCCTCTTCAGCAGACAATGCTGGGAATATACAAAAAATAAAAGAGAAAAAGTAAGTGACATGCATAAGCACCTCAGCCTCCATATGCAATGCACATGTCGAAAGCGACAAGGTTAAATAGAGAATACACTAACTGATGAATATGTCACTGAACATATAAAAGGGCAATGCTGAGAATAAGACTACATTTTCTGGA
Source organism: Erythroxylum squamatum (assembly GCA_025629845.1). NCBI lineage: Eukaryota > Viridiplantae > Streptophyta > Magnoliopsida > Malpighiales > Erythroxylaceae > Erythroxylum > Erythroxylum squamatum. The sequence goes on along the minus strand of JAOTBA010000004.1, from coordinate 14,302,023 downwards.
ACAATGACTTAATTAGGGGGGAAAAAAAGCCAAGAAGACAATTTTGTGTTTAACTTTCCTTCAACCAAAGTGCATAGTAAACATCACAAGTGTTAAAATTCATTGCATATAGTCACTACACGCACGCCAGAGAAAATACCAGATCCATCCACAAATTGCTGCTCGGAAGCAGCTCCATCCACAGTATTTCCAGCATTTAAATTCTCAATCACCATACTTCCTGTTTCAACACTAACACTCCCATTTAGAGAATTATAACCAGCAGCTGGAGCTGGCACAGCTGGTGCATTGTCTGCAACAGCCACATTCTTTTCTATTCCAGTGACTGGCTTATTCTCAAATACTGTATCTACTTGGACCTCCTCACCATATGTCCTTCCATCAACTAAACAATGACCAGTAGCAAAAACGCCAGAGTCAGCAACAATATTCGGTCTAGTGTCAACAGAGCCGTCATATTCCATGGCTGTACAAGTTCCGGAAACTGTAGTCGCATTCTCTGCCATACTCGACTACGCTTCTTCCTCTACAGTATGAACTGCAAGAATACAAACCACACACTGCTCAATTCCAAAAATCACTAAAGCAAAACCAAAGAGCTCGCAATCAACCACATCACTGAAGTACCATTTAATTCACATCCACCATATTCAAAAGAGGAAGTAGTATACAAGTCACAGCCAATGGACAAACAAATTAAAAAACCCTAATTACAAGCAAGAAAGGAAGAGAATGAAATGGTGGAGAAGAGAACTTACTCAGAACGGCGTCGTAGAAGCTCGAGAGAGTTGTAGATTCGGATGAGAAAGCGAGTTTGTTTGTACTTTTTGCGAGTTGTAACTATTCCGTTGCTTGCGGCTTCGGCGTCCTGGTTTACGATGGAAGGGCAGAGGGTGTTTGTACATGCAGATGAGAGGAACGGCGTCGTTCTGGTTTTGTCAGATATACACCGTCCGATTGTCTTAAGAGTTTTAATGAAATTAAATGAAAGATTTTTAAACAAAAAGAAATGAAATGATTATAGAAATAGATATAATATTAGAGTATTATTTTTTAGAAGGGATGGAAAGGTTTATAATGTAATATAGTTAAATATTGTTTGAATGAAAAATTTACAATATAATATAATATAAATTTATTTATCATTTTACGTTTTATTATAAATCTCTCAAATTAAAAATTTTTAATGAAATAAGATGTAATATAAAACTCTCCTCTTTTATCTCATTATATTTATTTTATTATAAACTCTACTCTTAAATAATAAATTAATATTAAATTTTATTTTAAACGTTAACTAAACATACCCTAGTTAGGTCTTGCCTCTCTTTCTCTCCCTAGGGTGCAGGTATTAGTCTGTCGATTTCGTGCATGATTGTTTTTTGAGTAACTGTTTTGTTTTGCTGTCGTTGTGCGTTATTATTCAAACATAATGGATCAAGAGTTCCAGAATCTTTCTATCGAGGAGAAGGAAAACAGTGAGTTTGTGATTCCAGCAGAAGAGGTTCAAACTGGCGAAATCAACTACGATTTATGTTTGCTGGGCAAATTAGACTTGGCAAACGGGCGGGTGGTCCGGGTATGGGTACGGGTCTCACGGGTACGGGTCACACGGGTACGGGTTCGCGGGTAAATTTATAGAAACGGGTAATGATTTTGAAAATCCATACCCTGCCCAGCGGGTATGGGTAGACCCGC
>JAOTBA010000004.1:14284678-14300225 GCA_025629845.1 Erythroxylum squamatum | reverse complement strand
ATTATGGATGTGTATATAGATTAGAAAAGTGAATTATGGTTTTGTATATAAATTGCATATGATTATGAATGGGATTGATTGTGTTTGGATTCCGGACAGGAGGTCCGATGATTCTGATTGTTGATTGAGAATTATTTGAAGTGCTATGTATATGATGATGATTGGTTGTGTTTGTTTATGCTGGGATTCCGGACAGGAGGTCCGATGATGGTAATGATTGTGTTGATGGTTTTGGAAATATTGAAGTGCTTTTGTTTATGGTTTGAATTGGTGATATATAGATATGTGTGCGTCTTGATGGCAAAAGAAAAATAAGTTTTTGTTTAAATTGATAGTTAGGATTCGCATATGAGGGATAAAATGAATTGAGGTTATGAATTGATGATTTCAAAAGGGGAAATTGAATTTTCTTGATTAAAGAATGAAAAAAAAAATTACACCGTTTTGGATTAGTTTAGACCGAGTGTGTCGTATGGTTTCCAACGCGATGTTTTTCTAAGGTACTCGTTTCGAATGTCAGAATTTCGTAAATCCGTTCCTTCAATTCATCGTCCGTTCTTTTGTTATTCGTTTTGCTTTTAGCCTTCATTTTCGCTTTGGGCTTTTGTTTTTAGTTTTTCCATTTGATTTTCGCTTTCCGTTTTCCGTTTTGCCGGTTGGGGTCCGGTTTCAAAATTGGGTCCCAGCAGTGAATTGTCCAGTGTCGAAGATTCCCCATATCAACTTATCCTCCCCAAGGTAGGGTTTCGGGGAGAACGTACCTGCAATTAATCGACAAATCGATATTGGAAGACATGATTGAAAGGCGTTCCAATTCCAAGTATCGGCAACATCCACAAAGTAATGAATGCTGAGGTAAAGAATTGACTCAGGGATTGGGGTTATAATATGATTTATAAGAGGTCCTACTCCCGCAATCCACAGGTCCAGCCAGAAGCGGGTCTTAATGCCATCACCGATCATCCATTTCTTGCCTTGTAGAACTATGTGCCAAGTTGCCTTGATGTTATTCCAGATCATTGAGCCCCCTGTGGCATCAGAAAAGGGATGGATATTGGTGACATCGAATTTATATTTGGCGGAGAGAACTTTTACCCATAAGGCATTAGGCTTGGTAAGCAAAGTCCATCCTAATTTCGCTAAGAATGCATCGTTGGTTTCGCAAATTTTTCGGATGCCAAGACCCTCCATCTCTTTCGGTTTACAAACGTCCTCCCATTTTACTAAGTGAATCCATTGATGCCCATTAGACGAACCCCAAAAAAATTGTCGCATTTGTTTCTCCAATTCGTCACAAAGACTACAAGGCAACCGGACTGTCTGCATTGTGTAACTGGGAAGGGCTGTTATCACTGATTGGGCCCAGGTGAGTCGCCCTGTAAAAGATAAAAGTTTAGCTTACCAGCCTGATAGGCGCTGTCGAACCCTATCAAGGATGTATTGGTAGGTTTTTTTGTTTGCTCGATCGTGTAGAAGGGGAACGCCAAGGTATCTGTCGAGATCATTCTTCTGTTTGAAACCTAGTGCTCGACTTAAGTCGTGAGTCGTCGAAGGCGGGATATTTATTGAATAGTAACATCTAGATTTGTCTTGGCTGACGTGTTGTCCGGAGGCAGCACAGAAGGAATTTAAAATATCCCTAATGACGATAACTTGATCAATGGAGGCTTCGAAGAATAGGATGAGGTCGTTAGCAAAGAACAAATGAGAAAGCTTCGGGCCATTTCTACTGAGCGTGATCGGCTGCCATCGTCCTTGTGTCACTACTTGGGTAATCGCGTGACCTAGTCGTTCCATGCACATGACAAAGAGGTAAGGCGATATGAGATCCCCCTATCGTATACCACTAGAGGGACTAAAGGTTTCGCTAAGGTCCCCATTCCAGTTCACCTATAGTGAGACTGAACAGATGCACTTCATTATGAGGTTAATCAATGAGTCAGGAATACCCACATCGATTAGAGTATCTTGGATGAAATCCTAAGACAACCTATCGTACGCTTTCTCCAGGTCCACTTTAAGAGTCATAATCCCTTTTCGACCTGTTTTCCGTTTCGTGGTATGGATGACTTCTTGGGTGATGATAATATTATCCGTAATTAAGCGCCCTGGGACGAAACTGCATTGGGTTGGCGCTACTAGATCCTCTAGGTAAGGTTTAAGCTTATTGACGATAATTTTGGTGATGGCTTTGTAGAGAACTGAGCATAACTCAATTGGCTGGATTGAGTGATCGAAGTGGGGGACGGAATCTTAGGGATAAGCACCATAATGGTGCGGTTGAGTTCAGACTCCCAAACATTATGTCAAAAACTTCGCTGTAAGAATAAAGTTAGGGAAGGGCCTACAATTTCCCATTGGGATTGTTAGAAGAGAGCAATTAGTCCATCGAACCCTGGTGCCTTATTTGGAGCCATAGTGATGAAAGCCATCTTGATTTCGTCAGAACTTAGCGGACGAGCCAGATCAACTGTGGCTTAATGAGGAAGGGGAGGGAAATGGCCATGAAGCTGCCAGTCAGAAGGGAGTTGGCTTTCAGCCAGATAAAGTGTCTCGAGGTACCTATTTGCTATTCTTCTGATGCTCGTTGCTTCTAAAAAAACATTGCCATTCTCGTCTTGAAAGGAATTAATCCTTGCTTGACGTTGTCTAGTCATTGTGATTGTATGAAAATATTTGGTATTCCGGTCTCCCTGGCCTAACCACTAGCTTCTGGATCTCTGAAGCCAGTAGAGCTCCTCTTGGTAAAGGATTTGCTCCATTTCGGATTGTAGGAATTCCTCCAGCTCTCGGAGAGAGATCGAGTCTGTGGTTTCTAGTTGTTGTTGGATACCTTCGAGTCTTACCATGAGTCGCTTTTTTCGGTGGAAAATGTTGCCAAAAGTGGTAATGTTCCAATGCTGCAGTCTATTTGAGAAACGTCTGAGTTTGCCACTGAAATCAGAACTGGTTGGGTTCCAATTCGCAGCGACAAATTGACCAAAACAATTTTGGGTTAACCAAGCTGACTGAAAATGGAAGGGTCTAGTTAATGGAGTAGAGTGCGCGCTTTACTTCGAAGTAATTAGTAGTGGTCAATGATCTAATTTCAGGAAGGGAAGGTGGGTAACTTTTGTGTAGGGGAAGGCCGATTGCCAAGAATGAAAACATAACGCACGGTCTAGTCCAGCGAGAATTTGTCCTCTCCGCTAAATGAATCTTGATCCTGAAAATTCAAGATCTTGAAGATGACAATCGTTCACGCAGTCTCTAAAATGGGGATTAATAATAGGTCGGAGGCGAGAGACTCCGCATTTATCACCGCTTTCCAATTTGGCATTAAAGTCCCCACCTAATAGCCAAGGTTTCGAGGTGATGCTAGCAATCTTTCGCAGATATCGCCATAAAAAATTTTGGAGCGAAGGCGTTGGGATAGCATAAATGGCAGTGAAGTCAAAAGACAGTTAGTCCCAATCAATGCTTACATGCACAAATTGATAATGCGCGATCAGAATTCGGACCACAATATCATCTTTCCATAGAAGCCAAATACCTCTTGAAAAGCCTTCTACTTCCACCCTGAAAGAGTGGCTAAAACCCAAACTCCTAATGACCTTGATCGCACATGCCTTACTTATACGTGGTTCCACCAACACGACAAGACGCGGTTTGTGCATCTGAATATAGTTCTTGATGATGGGCTTAAAGGTCCTACCTCCAGCCCCTTGACAGTTCCATATAAATATTGACATAATAACAGAAGAGCAGGGTAAATTTATTCTATAGTCAAGTGTACTACATTTTCAGTCGGCTCCCGACTTTGGGTTAGCGAGTGGTCTTGAGTAGACTCCTTTATTTAAGTATCGAACTTAATTATGGTTTCAATATCGGGTGGTGAGTCTTGTTCCGGATCAGGAGGTCTAGGTGGGGGTGTCAAGTGTTTGTTGCTGTTAGATGTCCAGGCTATAGGAAGACCTTCTTCCTTGGGGTCCTCCTCCATATGCCACAACCCGAGTCCTCATGTATGAGCACAGTGATTGCTTGATCAGGGAGTATCACCTCGGCGTGGGAAAGGATTCATAGGGTCACATGTGTTGTCATTAGGCTTTAAGTTTCTTGGCCTTTAGTCTTATTAGGTTGTAAAGGAGGAGTTGGCCTGTTGAGGCCCGTAGACAAGCATGGGGCTTGCGTGGCCTTGGGCGGGACTTGGGCCACCTGGGATAGTGTTGGTGTGGTTTCGGGTTTGGCCTGTGGGTGTAAGACCCAGTCCTATGAAGGCCCGAGGCTCGTCTTAGCCAACTTTCTCCATGCGACGATGGATTTATGGATTAGTTCTTCATTTGGTTCTGACCTGACGAGACATGAGTGGCATTGTTGGGAGTCTCCTCAGTCGTTGGAAGATGGTATGGTCTTGAGTCTAACGGATTGATTTTTGATAGCGCCTCGTATCTCAAACCCTACGACCCTACGTGGGGAACGTTGTTGGTTCGGTCCTTGCGAGTAGTTGTTGCGTTGGATGGCGTCCGACGAGGCCTACGCTGGACCTACATCCAAGGCCCAAAGTTTGCTTATCGGGGGTCTCTAAAGGACGATTTGCCTCAGTTAGGTTAAGGGTTGCTCATTTGCTGGTCTCCAATGTTGGGCGTGGCGTCTATTTGTTCAGGCGGTCAGGTGGGGCAACTCATGGTATCATGTCCGACCCGTCCGCAGGAGAAGCAAATTGGGGGTAGACCCTCATAAGCCACCCTGATGATTTTGCCATCCAACTCGACGACTGATCTAAGAGGTAATCTAAGGTCGATATCGACGGCGACGTATGCGAATTTGCCTCGGTAAGCTTGTTGGGTGTTTCTGTCTATCTTCACCGTATGTCCCACCAAATTACCGAGAGCAGTTAGAATTGAAGGATGATATCTGGCAACGGAGAGGTCAGAGAATCGCACCCAAGCAATAACGTGTGCGATTTTTCCAGTAGCTGGTCTAAACTCTAGATGCCATGGTTGAATGGAGAGGGCGTGGCTAGAGATTATCCACGGTCCCTGTGTCAAAGTTTGCACGTAGTCGTCCTCCTCCACGAAATTGATGAGGTAAAAGTCGTTATCTAAGTCGACGATTTTCATCGATCCTGTAGGTTTCCACATAATTAGCAGTCTGGATTTGAGAAGGTTGAAACCTAATTTGCATCCCAGTAGTTTAATCACTACTGTGTTGTTCCAAACTTTGTCGAGTTTGCTTTTTAATGTATTTGATAGCTCTAATCCCATGTCGAATTCACCTTGTATTATTGAAATGTCCCCCTCAACGATTTCGATTCCTTCCTCCTCAGGCCAGTCTAAGTCCGGCACACCCATGCCAGGATCGGATTGGCTTGCGACCATCGCACTATAGCTTGGTTGATTGTGTTAAGCGGTTGGTGCAGGAGGAGGGGGTCTTCATCCCTTTCTCGTATCCGAACTTTCTTTACAGCTTGTCCGTTATAATCAGTTGAGTTAACAACTTGTTGTGTTTCCATGAAAAAGTTTATTGTTTGTGTTGTATTTTAGTTTTTATTAAAGTTATGTTTTTGGTAGTTATATGCACCTCTTCTAATTTTAGCACGCTTTACTAGAGTTGGAAAATAACATAATTATTTTAGTAAGAGGAGGATGTTGCATTGGTTTATGAATCAATGTTGAGTTTTAATGCTTTATGAGATATTATAGTGAGAAAGTGTGTTTGTTGAGAATTTAAAGAGAAGAATTAGCTAAAAAGACTGATGAAGAAAAAGAAGCTGTTATTTTTTATTTATTTTTGGTTTCCCACGAGGTGTTCTGGGAGGGTCCCAACTATAGGAAGGAACTCTTGAGCCATTTACACCCAAACTAATCCTTGCTCAAACTGGGTAGGTTCCTTGAAGGAGGCAAAGCTCTGACCCCAAGTTTTAAACGGTTGCATACATGAGGGCGATTTGAACCTACGACCTCACTTAAGCTAGGAGAGCCCCTTACCAACTCACTTGCACCCTGGGGTTAAAAGAAGTAGTTATTATTCATGCATTAATATCGATTATTCAGGTCAATCAAGGTCACTGATTTCTACATAGCACTTGTCCCCCTTTCTCTTTTCCTAATAAGCCATCGTGTTCTTAACTCAGTCTATTTATACATTGTCATTGTCACACTTCCCTCCCTTCCTTTATCCAATTCCTCCCCCATCGACAACCATGAGCACAAGGGTGAGAGTAGGATAGTGTTGCTGTAACTTGTATAGATATTCCTAAGTAACTACAATGAGTCAGAAGTAGACCATGTTGGAAAATAAAGAGATAAAGATTATAAAAGTATTAATCAAAGTTATGTCGTGGATGAGCCACTGCCTTGAAAGCAAATTTCGGCACGACCTAAGTGCAATCAACAACATCGTTTGCTCACTAGGGTGAACACAGCCAGCCTTTAGCACGTGCACTTGTGGCAGAAGCTTGGAGCAGTCAACTATAATTACCCAAAATAGATGTAAAATAAAGAAGAAGAGAAGGGAGGTTTTTCTGTGTACTTGGTCATCTTTTTTTTAATCCCCATAAATAAATCCCAAGAACTTTTTTTTAGCGTCCAAATCGCAATTGAAATTTGATTTGTTGGTGAGTTGTTCTCAAAGCTTGGGGAGGATTTTAAAGGAAGGGACTAAAAATCAGTAGCCATTTCCTAACAATCTCCCACAAATGAATTGCTGGCAGAAAGGCGTACATATTCTAGGTAAAGAAAGGATCATATACTTAAGCATCAATATCTTTTGTTTGAATTGATACATAGTGAAGTGAGGTAACAGCTTAGTTAGTGAAGTGAATTGCTCTTGAACTTCAAGAACTCAAATTGAGACCCTCACAACACATATTATACCTGTAATATTTACTGGTCCGCGATACTATAAATACTTTAGATGGCCATGCACATACCTTGGGTTCTCATGGATGCTCTAGAAAGATAACCCATGTCTTTCGTAGAAGGCGACCGCACCTTCACACCCAAGTAGGTTGTTTCATCAAGTATAATCATTTTAGACCACCCAACTAAAGGGCTATGAAACCATTAAAGACCTTACGATCTAGCCTTTACCAAGTGGTATTCATTAAGTCCATTCAAAATAGAGCTACCATATTGGCTATGAAGCCACAATAAATATATACATAATGATAATCTATTAAGTCCATTTAAAATAGAACCACCCAACACTGGGCTATAAAACCACCAAATTTGGAACAATTAAAAATTATTCATTAAACATTATACTTTGATCTATGGGTTTAAGCCCCATTCCTTTTGATGATTCAAGAACAACTCTCCTTGTTAACCTTTTTGTACGAGGATCTGTCAAATTCTTTTCGGATTTGACATACTCCAAAGAAATTACTCCATTCTTCAAGAATTATTTAACAGCACTATGTCTAATACGAATGTGTCTCTTTTTTCCATAATAAACACAGTTTTTGGCTACCCTAATGGCCGCTTTTGAGTAACATTGTAGGGAATAAGTATTGAGGATCTCCACCATAATGGCACATCTATCAGCAAGTTCCTCAACCATTCAACTTCTTGACTTGCCAACTCATGAGCAATGAATTAAGATTCCATTGTGAAATGTGCTACACATGTTTGTTTTGATGATTTCTATGATATAGCGCCTCCGCCTAAAGTAAAGACATAGCCACTTGTAAAAATAACTTCATTATTATCAGTTACCCAATTAGCATCACAAAATTGTCTAATATTGTAGGAGATTTGCTAAAATGTAAACACCAATTCACATTACCTTTGAGATATTTAAGTAATCTATGAAGGCATTCCAATTCTCGTTACTTGGATTATGAGTATAACGACTCAATCTACTAACTGCATAGGCTATGTCAGGCCTAGTATAATTCATTAAGAACATAACACTTCTTAGGATTTTAGCATACTCAGCTTGTGAAACATTAGGACCATTATTCTTTTTAAGAGATATGCTTGAATCATATGGTGTTCTCATAGGCATAACATCAAAACAGTTGAATTTCTTTAATATTTTCTCAATATAATGAGATTGACACAAGGAAAAGCCATTTTTAGTTTTTCTTATTTTGATACCAATAATCACATTAGCTTCTCTTAAATCTCTCATATCAAATTAAGAAGATAAAAATAGTTTCATTAACTAAATTCACATTAGTAACAAAGATTAGCATATCATCAACATAAAGGAATATAAGTACATAATCTGATCCAAATAATTTCAAATAAACACAAGAATCAGACCAATTCATAATATAACCATTGCCTATTAAAGTTCTATCAAACTTTTTGTATCAATATTTAGGAGCTTATTTTAGACCATAAAGAGACTTTTTGAGCTTACATAACTTGTTCTCTTGTCCAGAAGATACAAAACCCTCAGGTTGTTCCATATATATTTCTTTTTCTAAATTTCCATTAAGGAATGTCATTTTTACGTCCATCTGGTGTACTATAAGATCATAGCTAATAGCAAGCGCAAGTAGAGTTCTAATGGTAGCAATTTTATTCGTAGGAGAGTAAGTATCAAAATAGTCAATCTCTTTCATTTGGGTGTAACCTATAATTACTAATCAGGCCTTAAATTTTTCTATAGATCCATCAGGTCTCATTTTCCTTTTAAAAATCCATTTACATTTAATAGGTTTACATTCTATGGGTAAATCAACTGACTCCAAGTATGGTTTGTTATTAAAGAGTCAAGTTCACTTTTAATGGCTTCTTTCCTAAAACTAGCATCTATGGATGTGATAGCGTCTTCATATGTTTTTGGATCTTCCTCTATTAAAAAGGTTTAATCTTCATTTAATCTATTATAATCACAAATTTCAATTAAGAATGAAGTAATATAATATGGTCTAAAAGTATTTTCTATCCTTCACCTCTTACTCGTTCTAGGTTCATTTTCATACTCATTAAGAGTAGAAGGTAAAGAGATGGTCACAATAACTTTATTAGTAGGACCAGCAGAAATGATATCATCTTTTCTCTTTAAAGGAAAGATATATTCAAAAAATTATGCATCTCTAGATTCAGAAATAGAATTGTCACCCAAAGACATAAAGTTATATGTTGCACTAGTTTGAGCATAGCTAATAAAAACACAATCAAATGTCTTAGTTCCAATATTCTTTTTTCTGAATTATAGGAAACCAACTTTAGCTAAACACCCCTACACTTTCAAATATTTAAGATTAGGAGCAAAACCTTTCAACAATTTATAAAGAGTTTTATCTAACTTTTTGTGAGGAAATTTGTTAAGTATATAGTATATAGCTTCCCTCCATATATTATCAGTCAAACTAGAGCTTAGCAACATGGCATTCATCAGTTCTTTTAATGTCCTATTTTTCCTTTCAGCTATGTCTTTATGTTATGGAGTATAATGGGCACTAATTTCATGTTTTATGCCATTTAATTCACATAATTCTTCAAGGAATTTGGTACTATATTCTTTACCTATATCAGTTTTAAGCCTTTTTATTTTATTATTTAGTTGATTTTCTGCTTCTTTTTTATATTTCAAGAACATTTTTATAGATTCATGTTTTGATTTCAATAAGTACACCTTAGTATATCTAGAAAAGTCAGCAACAAAGGTAATATAATATTTTTTATCTCCGTTACTAATTGTGTTCTTAAAGTCAGCTAAATCTGAATGTATTAATTCTAGCAACTTAGTACTTCTTGTTGTAACAAGTTTAAAAGGTTTTTTTACTATATTTTTCTTTTACATAAACAGAACATTTAGAATAATTTTCATCATCTGTAATATTAATCAAATGCATGTTTTTAGTCTTTTATTTGAAGCAATATTGACATATCCTAACCTACCATGCTATAAATTAATAGATTCAACAATATGCAGAAGAAGCAGAAGAACTTTTATTTATTAGGAGCAGTAAAAACAATGTTCAAAATAAACAATCCATCTGCTAAGTACCTCATTCCCCACAAATTCCTCATTTTTTGTGATTATTATCTTGTCAGCCTCGATAACAATTTTCAATCTATCCTTATTCAACAAACTACTAGAAACTAAATTCCTACGCAATGAAGGCATATACAAAACATCATTTAAAGATAAAATTTTCCCAAAAGTGAGTTTAAGGAAAATCTTCCCTTTTCTAAGCACTCCAGCAATCCTGGTGTTTCCCATGTAGACATGTTCACCATTTGCAGCATCTTTAAGATCGTGGAACAACTTCATATTGGCACATAAGTGTTCTGAAGCTCCAATTTCAAGCGCGCAATCCATTTTGCTTTCCACTAGGTTCGCCTCTACCACCACTATGGCGATGATTTCTTCCTCTTCAACTAGATTGGCCAGTGTTGTAGTTAGATTCGTAGGTTAGATTTTGTTGATTTTTCCTACGATAGCATTGATATGCCTTATGGTCTGATTTGCCGCAAACATAGCAGGCTACTTTTTTCTTATGGATTTTTCCATCACCCTTCTTGATTTGGCTTGATTTTTGCTATTGCCTATCCTTTTAAAATTTCTCTCCCTTCCCTTTGGACCTGTCCTTAAAACCACCAATAAATTCTACAAGGTTAGCTTTAACAAAAAAAGAGACAGAGTTTTGCTTATCTTTTAGTTAGTTGGCCTCCTCAGTTCTCATGTGACTAATTAGTTCCTGTAAAGTCAGATCTTTCTTCTTTTGTTTCAATTGGTTCCTATAATCACTCCAAGAGCATGAGAATTTCTCCAATAGCATATTTGTTGTAGCATCTCACACATTTTCATCCCTTCGTATAGTACATCAGTCACCAAGTTCTCATACTTGTGAACTTAGTCCATCACAGGTTTGTCATCAACCATTTGAAATTGCAACCATTTTCTTACCACATATTTTTTCTTTCTAGCATCATCACCCCCATAACATTTTTCTAAAGTGTCCCAAATTAGTTTAACATATTTATGGTTCATAAATAAATCAAAAAAATAAGTTCGTCATATGATTCAGTAAGTGACCTCTCACAGTATTGTTGTCTTTATCAAACTTCTTGTTAAATTGATCATCTAACCTTTTGGCTTTTTCAGTAATAGGTGTGGAAATAAAAGTAGCGCCTTTTTTGGTAATGGGTGTGGTGAGAGGAGTAGTAGGAGGTTAAGCAAAGGGGGTAGTAAGAGAAATAATAGAAGGTTGAGAGGTTTTAGGTTCATCAGATGGAACATCCATGAATAATAAATAATCATCTTCGAGTTGTTCAAAGAGAATCAGAAGTTTTTGTGACTATTGCCTATAGTTGGTTCCATCAATAAGTTCAAATCTGGAGAGATTAGGAAGAGCTTTATTCAAAGAAATAGCCATAGATCTGGATTCACTTTCAAATTGTTAGAAAATATAAGAGATAAAGAACAAAAAATTACCAATCAAAGTTGTGTCGTGATGAGCCATTACCTTGAAAGAGAATTCGGCACAACCCAGATGCAATCGATAACTCTGTTCACTCCTCAAGGTTAACACAAGCAGCCTCCAACACGTGCACTCATTGCAAAAGCTTGGAGCAGTAAACTATAATTACCCAAAATAGATGTCGAATAAAGAAGAAGAGAAGAGAAGTTTTTTTGTTGTTGTTTACCTGTTCATCTTTTTTTAAAATCCCCATAAATAGAGCCCCAAAGCCTTATATTTTAGAGTCCAAATCATAACTAAAATTTGATTTGTTAGTGGGCTATTCTCAAAACTTGGGGGAGGATTTTAAGGGAAGAAAGACCAAGTCAAAAGGTTGTTTTAAATAAGGATAGAAGGAACTAGAAGTCAGAAGGTTGTTTTAGATAAAGATAGAAGGGACTAAAAATCAGCAACCATTTTCCCAGTAGATCATTGTACCAAAATCTAAACTGTCAGACTTGAATAATTGTCTGTCAAGAACTTCAATAGGGATGTGAATAAAATCATTTAATGATGTAGGAAGCTACGAACTAACTTGGGACTAATTTGAAACCAGGATTGTTCCTAACATTTTACATGTCCAGTATAAAATAAAAAGAAGGGCCGCCTCAATAATCTACAATACACAAATATTTATTGTTTAAAGTAAACACAAGATTTAATTTTCTTATAAGCCTTTTTTGAATTAAAAATTTCCTTACTTTATTGTTAAGATAAGGGTTAATTATTTAAAAAAATCTCAAACTTTTCTCAATTTTTCAATTATAGCCCAAACTTTAAAAGTGACAATTAAATACTCAAACCTTCAATTTTTTGTAATTCTAGCCCGAAGTTAGTGTCTCCATTAAGTTTGTTGACGTGGCTTGCCACTTGTTTCAAAAATCATAAACACTTATACATATTAGACCTAATTAAATTAACTAATTAAGTTAACTAAAATATTTTGTTTAATTAAACTAACTGATTAAACATAACTAATCTATGTCATTTTGGGATTAATATCCCTAAATCAAGGAATATGGGTATAGGGTTTAATGATTTTAAAGAAGCATTGAATAAATTACCTCAGTTAGAGGGTGAGAAGAAGGTCTAAACTTAAATTGTGGACAAAGCAAATGAGAGGCCATGGATAAAGTGAAGGAAGAAGAAGTAGGACCAGTATGTGACAGCGGAGGAGTTTCTGGCCAAAAAAGGAAGAGAATGATTTTGAAGTTGTACAAAAGGTGCTTGATATGCGTAGACCACAGATAAGGGTGTTAACGAATTTGGAGTATCTAAATATGGAAAAGAAAGCAAAGGAGAGTGATGTCCCAAAGCTTGAGCTTTAGCATAACGAGAGATTGATTGTGAATTTAGCTAAACTTCATATCCAGAAGATTGATAGGGATTTGAGAAATGAGAGGGAGACAACTATTAGCTTGCAAAAGGAGAAGGAAAAGTTGGAAATAGAGGTTGCACGATAAGAAAAGCAATTAGATAACACGGAGGAAATCGTGAGTGTTATGAGCCATATAGAGGAAAAAATTCTTCAAGAACAATGACCTTGGACACACTTGCAAAGAGTTTTATAGAATTACAGAATTACACTTACAAGGCCATCTACGACGTATTTTAGTTATGTTTAATCAGTTAGTTTAATTAAATGATGTAGTTTAGTTAAACTTAATTAGTTAGTTTAATTAAATATGATGTATATAAGTGTTTAGGGTTTCTGGAGCATGTGAAAAGTCACGTCAACAAACTTAACGAAGACATTAACGTCAGATTAGAATTGAAAAAATTGAAAGTTTTAAGTATTTAATTCACTTTTTAAAGTTTGGGCTATAATTGCAAAATTGAGCAAAGTTTAAGACTTTTTTTTGTATTTAACCCTTAAGATTATTCCAATTTTTAAGATTATAAATATTCAACATAAGGATTGGTTGCTCATGTACCCTTAAATTTTCAAAATTTGACGCATTTGATACAAGATGATGATTACTGAAATTACTAACATTTTCATGAATATGAATTTCATTAGATTGTTCAAAACTATCTCCACTAATTCCTTATAATTCTTATTAGAGGAGTCAACTCTTAAATTTATTGATAACTCCTTTTTAGGATTCTATTAACTATTTTACTCTTTTCTTTTCCTTTTTTCACTTTTAGATAAATGCTTTTTAGGCAAATCACATAAAATAATTATAATACAATTGAATTGAAAAAAGAACAAAAACCCATGTATATAATTAGAAGAAGCAGGTAAGCGTAATAGAACAATAATAGCTCGATCATTTATCACAAAGATATATCAGTGGTATTATATGTCTATGGCAAAAAAAATGAAGATCCAAATTTAATATCATATTAAAAAACAAAAAGAAAACTTTTCTAATAACTATCATACTCAGAATTTATTTTCAATTTTTTAAAGTAATTCTAAAATATCCAAAACTAATATTGATCCACTTTTCACCAAAGAGAATAAAGATTAGTAGCAATATTCATATTATAGAAATATTGAAACTAAATTTCATCAATAATCTACAAAATTAAATTTATACATGCAAAATTAGCTAAATCCATAAATAATAAAATTCTAATTATGATTTAATAAATGAAAGAGAGATAAATTGCAATTGAAGAAGGAAATAAGAGATAAAAACTATCAACTTTGATATTTGCAAATTGAAGAGAGATAATACCCTAATAAACTTCAATTCAAATTGAAATTATAACTAAAATTGACATATTTCAATTTATCTTGAAAAACTGCATATCATTTATAATTAAATTAACATATTTCAATTTATCTGAATAAGTTGCAATTGAAATAGGAAATCAATGAGAGATAAATTATACTTAGAATTTAATCTGAGTATCAATTCGAAATTAAATAGAAAATTCTACCTAGATTGAAAATGTTATCATACTCGTAATCAAATTTCAATTTTTTACCTAGTATTTAGATTAAAAGAGCTACTAAGAAAATAAAAAATTCTAAATAAAAAATAACAAAAATGAGAATTGAGAGAACAAATGAGATTTGTGTTCTTATCTATATTGAAATGTTGATAGAGCTAAGGTCAATGTAAAATTCTTGAATTTAAAGCCTTTTCTCACTAAATTTTAATTAGAAAATTTTGAATCTTGACATTTAGTAGGAGCAATTTCATTTTGAAATGTCCACTTCTATTGTTGTTTTACCTTTGAAAAAGAAGTTTTTCGTATGTATGTTAACAATCCAAGCTATCTTTTTTACTAAATTGAGATTAATGTTTGCACCTTAAATAAATTCCTTTACATTAAAAAAAAAACAACTCTTTCCATACCTTACTTCTTAACTTAAGTTAAGCTCCTATGTAATAAAATAACTTGCAATTAATAGGCCCCTGGGCGAGGACCCTTCCTATCCTTGCTCAGGACCGGTCCTATTTGAAACATAACTCCTTAACCATGATGTAGGAAAAGTAGGGTAACTATAAAAATCTTCTGGCAATGCAAAACAATATGCCACTTGACCTACACAAGCAAAGATCAGATAGGGACCAAACAATAAAGCAGATAACTTTGTATATGATTGGGGCTACAATATGGACTGACGATAAGGGTATAATTTCACATAAACTCAATCACCAATAGTAAATTCACGTTCAAAATGATGTTTATCAGTCAGTTGCTTTATGAGATGTTGTGTATGATGCATACAAAATTGGAATAAACCAATCATGGCTTCCCGATCACAAAGAATATGGTCTACCTCTAATATCTTCACATCACCAAGAAAATAAGGCACATACAATAGAGTAGCATATCCATATTGTTGGGAAACCGGGTTTGGGATCTGATCCGAACCTCAGTGGAATAATCACGAAACTATTTTGTGACTTTTGATTTCCCGAAAACCAAGATCTATTTAATTCTATAAAATGATTAACGCGAAACAAAATAAAGCGAAATTTAATTCGTACCTTATTCTGAAGCTTGATCTTTGTCTTGTCATATCCCTCGAACCGTTTCCGAAACCGATCTGTCTCAACCACCGTA
The DNA here is from genome assembly GCA_025629845.1 of Erythroxylum squamatum. NCBI lineage: Eukaryota > Viridiplantae > Streptophyta > Magnoliopsida > Malpighiales > Erythroxylaceae > Erythroxylum > Erythroxylum squamatum. The sequence goes on along the minus strand of JAOTBA010000004.1, from coordinate 14,284,795 downwards.
GCCTCACAAGCATCCGGCCTCTAACGGTATCTACAGAACAAGTTGAGAGAACTCTGTAACTTTTACAGAGAGGGTTAAGCATGAAGTGCTAGCTACATAGAGCTTAAGCCTATTTAT
>JAOTBA010000004.1:14252807-14264657 GCA_025629845.1 Erythroxylum squamatum | reverse complement strand
AAGTTTTATTTAATTTATAATTATTATTAGTAATAAAATATTTATTATTATTTTAAAAACTTTGAAAAAAAGGGGGGAAGGAGAGGTAGGAGAAGGGGAGGAAAATTTTGAAAATTTTGCAAAAAAGTTTCCCAATTTTTTAAAATTTTCGGTACCGGCAGGTATTTGACTTCTATTTTAAATACCGTCCGGTACAGCCGAAACGGACCGGTACCGACCGGTATTCAAACCCGGTACCAAAGTCAAAGTTTCGGTACCGAATTTGAGCCTGTACGGTCCGGTATTCATGACAGTGTTCATTAATATCTTTTTACTTTAATTGAAAAATTTTAAATTATTACCATTAAAAGCTAATTATTATTTTTATCTTGAATTTATTTAATAAATTGAATTATTAATTAATATATATAAGTAATTTTGTTTAAAATAATTTAAAAAAGTGTTAAAATATAATATTAAATTTTAAAGAAATATATTTAAAGGACATTAAAAAAATTATAGTATTTTTTATGGATTCTCTTTAAATATATTTCAACTTTTATGAGTATTTAAATAAATGATAATATAAGAAAATATTTTATTTTTATTTTTATTATTATTTTAAAATTTATGTTAAATTTAATCTTAATTTATATTAGTTTATTATATATTAATAAACATTATTAATGTTTGTTTATTTCAACAAAGTATTTTATTTTATACTTATTCTTATAAATTTTTACTTTTAATTTATTATATTTTTATTTTATAATAATTTAATACCTATTAAAATTTTAATCTTTAAAATTTTCATTTAATAGAATCCTTTTATTGTTCAATTTTTAAATCACTCCTTCGATATTTAGGCCTAAAACCTAAAAAATGGAAAATAGAGCTATAATGTTCCCTCGTTGCGTTGGTTGCGGACTCTCCGTCTCTTTTAAAGGGGAAAATGTGAAGGTTTTTGATCTTTTTACTCTGTTAACTCTTTCTTTCTCGCAAGTCTCTTTTACTGATTCTTTTTTCGTCAACTTTCTATCTTCAATTGATAATGGGATGCTGATTTTGTTAACCTTCGTTCGATTATATGCTGTTGATTCTTCAATTTTCTTTCTTTTACAGCTTTAAAGGTCAGCTTAGGTTAGGGTTTTTCTTTTTCGTTTTGTTTTATGTTTTCATTTGAATAGAGTTAAGCCTGTCTGGTACATTGCTCTTCGTTGTGTAAAATCTAGCTTCTCTTTTTAGGACTTGTCCATTTTAGTTCCGTTCTGTGCCGTCGATGACTAAATTTGGGGTTTTGCTTTGCTTTCAGGTCATTTTTGGTGAACCGTCCGTTTCAAATCAATCTTCGCTCGCTTTTTCTTGGTAAGATTACTCATCGAAAGCATGTGACTTCCTTCTGGGTTTGGATTTTCTTTTTCTGGGATTTTGGGTTATTTATATATCTCACATGCGTTGTTTATCAAGATCTTTTTGGTTTAGAAACGCAGTAAATTTCTCAGCCTGGGTACAATGTTGCTTGTCGTTACATAGTTGTTCCTAGCTGCTTGCTTCTTTTTTACATATTTCGAACCTAACACTTCATGTTCCTGTTTGTAGACTAAAAGTTCACGTTTTGGATATTGTTTCCCGGGAACGTGGTGTTGTCAGTAATGCCGCCAAAAAATCCTAGGATTTTGAAGGCCCTGCATGCAATGAAGGCGCTTGGAATTAGTGAAGCCAAAGTGAAACCGGTTTTAAAGAAACTTTACAAATTGTATGACAAAAACTGGGACCTTATTGAACAAGAGAATTATAGAGCTCTAGCAGATGCTATATTTGAGGAGGAGGACGCTAAGGTCCAGTCTGAGTTTTACTCATCTTTGTTTGTTTGTTTTTTTTTTCTTGGTCATCTTTTATGTGTTCATATGTTACTTGGACATTAATCTTATTTCTCAGGTACCTGAAGAGCCTCACGCTGTAAGTGGTTCAACACTTTCATTTGTACTAAGGATTTGCACGTTGAATTTTTTGTTCTGCTAACTCTTGTTTCTGTATTTCTGGACATGCCCTTTTTTTGTTTTGAATGTTTTATTACAGGATGATGATCTTGAGGAAGAAGCTGAGGTGCATAATGAAACCCAGCAGCCATTAAAACGATTGCGCAAGAGAGGCCAAGAGATGCAGATATGTTCCTCGCCCAGCAATTGCAACCCTGAGATAGGTGGAATGCCATTAAAGAAACCTAAGTTGGAGAAAAATAATCTCCCTGGCTCAGATTCCATGCAAATGTCTCCGAATATTAGACAATCAGAGTCATTCCCTAGTTCCGTCTCAGCTCAAGATCATCCTAAAATCCCAGACAAGCAACATCTGGCCCTTATTCCCTCAGCAGTACAGGGAAGCACAAACTCAGCTCAGCTCGGTGCTGCAGACAGAACTATGCCTTCTAATCCACTTTCTCCTCAGAGACAGCAGGCTAACAAAGGAAAAGAACCTTTGATACCTCAGGTTGTTTGCAAAGAGAAGAGGCCTATTTCAATTAGATCATCTCACGGAGTACACATTAAAGATACAGCAGCTGAATCAGGCACTCCTTTGCCCTGTGCAAAGGAAAAAGATATGCCCTTTCTGATCACGCCTAAAGATGAGCCAATTACTGATGACATGCCTCTGAGTGGCGTAGCACGGTATGAAGTTCCTTGTGCAGTTGTACAGTCAGGTACATTGGATTTGGCACTGGTGCAATTAACATAAATTCTTTTCGCACTTCTGAATGAGATTTTTAATTTTCTTTGTCATTTGTAATTCATTTTTAGCGTATGTGTGGTGTTAAAACTATTATTTGTGCCTCTTACATGGGTTTTGGTTTTCTGGAACCTTGTAGCTTCCTCAAGCAAAGGAGATTCTGTAGTTCAGGATGCTATGAGACGGGAACCTCGGGCTTGCAACTTTGTAACAAGAGATGTTAGTAGGGATGATGTTCCCTCTTCCTCAAGTGAAGGAAGAGATGTTAGAAGGGATGATGTTCCAGCTTCCTCAAGTGAGGGAAGAGATGTTAGGAGGGATGGCATTCTAGCTTCCTCAAGCGAGAGAATAGTGAATTGTGACCTTGCTGCCATGTCTGGGGATTCTCCAACTAGCTTAGAGATTGCTACCTCACCGTTGGGAGAGGTGAAGATTTCTTTGACCTGCGATTCTTTGCTCAGAAGGCCAAATTTTCATATGCCTAGCCAGGATGAACTTCTGAAATCAGTGCAGGAGAAATGTCTCCGATCATATAAAATCGTTGATCCAAATTTTTCTGTCATGCGAATGCTGAAAGATATGTGTGAGTGCTTCTTGGAACTGGCAACTGATTCCTCTCATGAATCGCAGGAACAGTTATTCAATGTAACACCAGCACTTGATCTATTGAAGAAATCTACTGCTCATAGTAGTCTGCATGCTCCGGGTTTCAAAGAGCATAATGGATTAGCTGATATTAATTGTTATCTTGGGGGGGCCAAATTTCCAGTTCCGATGCCGCTACAAACTTTGTGTCATATGAAGGCCACACCATCTAGTAAAGAAGTTACTGTCAATGGTATTGGAGAAATTGACGAAGGAAAGGACTTAATAGACCATCAGATGAATAGTTTGGTTATTGTTCCACAATGTCAACTGACTCCTGAAGATTTCAGATCTCTGTATACATTCAGCGACATCACTAAGGGGGAAGAAAAAATCCAAATCCCATGGTTGAATGAAATTAACAATGAATGTCCACTTCCTTTTTATTATATACCTCAAAACCTGATATTTCAGAATGCTTGTGTGAGGTTCTCTCTTTCGCAGATTAGAACTGAAGAATGTTGTTCCACCTGTAGTGGTGATTGTCTGATTTCACCTTCACCCTGTGCTTGCACTGGAGAAACTGGGCAATATGCGTACACACCTGAAGGGCTTGTAAAAGAGGATTTCTTGGAAGAATGTATTTCTATGACTCGTAATCCTCAACAACAAAGTCTTTTCTATTGTGAAGATTGTCCACTCGAAAGATGGAAAAATGAGGAGATGATGGAACTTTGCAAGGGCCACTTAAAGAGGAAATATATAAAAGAATGTTGGTTCAAATGTGGCTGTCATAAACAATGTGGCAATCGAGTTGTACAGCGTGGGACTAATTGCAAATTGCAGGTATATATCTTCAGAGTTATTATATGATTATGTTTTAAATAGGATACCATATTGCCTCTTCTATGTTTGATCTTTCCTTCCGAATAACTTTCCAGGTCAGGTTCTTTAAATATTTGCTGATAAGCATCCTCTGTAGAATCTGCTTTGATGTCCTTTTTTTCCTCTGCTGTTTCACTACGTACCTCAGGTCTTCTTTACTCCTGAAGGAAAGGGATGGGGTGTGAGAACTGTAGAAAAGTTACCAAAAGGTACATTTGTGTGCGAGTATGTGGGAGAAATACTAACGAGCAAGGAATTGTATGAGCGGAAAATGCAAATGGTAAGAAATACAGCCACAGAGTTACACACTTATCCAGTTATATTGGATTCATATTGGTGGTTAAAAGGAGTAATGAAGGATGAAGAAGCTCTATGTTTGGATTCGACATTTCATGGAAATGTTGCTAGGTTTATCAATCACAGGTAATCTTATTAAAATTGATACACACAGCTTGGAGCTTGCTTGATGGAGTACTTTAATTTGCATTTCTTCCGATGATTTATATATTCTCTAATGTAGATGAAACTAACTGTAGCATTTAAAGGAGCACTTGTGTTGTTTAATAATGAGGCAACCACTTATGATGAATTTATTTCTCTGTTGCTAGATGCCTTGATGCAAATTTGATTGAAATTCCAGTCAAGATTGAAACCCCAGATCATCACTATTACCACGTACAAGTCCTATTTCATTAGCTTTCTATTTATCCTCTTCTTTGGTTATTGGATACAATAGGATCTTTTTTTTCAATTGATAAGATGACTTGATGGAATAACTTCCATGCAGATTGCCTTCTTCACAACAAGAGAAGTAGATGCCTTGGAAGAAGTAACTTGGGTAAGTAACTTAGCATTCAAAAAGTTAAACTTATGTCATCTAATTTTTCCAAGATTACTTTTTTTTGCATCTTTTTATAGTGTTGATGATAGTCAAACAAAGTTCGTTAGATGTCTTGTGCTGTATGTAGGCTTGGCTGTCTTGCAATGATCTTATTATTCTGTAGCTTATGTTTATAAATGTTTAGCCTCTTTGAGTTTTAACAATGTACTTCTGGTGGAAATATTGTGCCCTTGTGGGGTCTTTCCTCCAGCATATGTGCAGATATCCTTTCTTCGACTTTGATAAGGTTGCAAAATTGAGGTTCTTAGGTTTCTTGATTGCTTCTGAGAAATTAATGTTCAATGTATCTGCAGGATTATGGTATTGACTTTGATGATAGTGATCAGCCTGTTGGGATATTCCAGTGTCAATGTAGCAGCAAGTTCTGCAGAAACATGAGACGTTCTAATAGTAAGTTGCTTCTGTGACATTGAGGCCTATTCTGTACTATGTGCACTTGTACAATTAGTTTCTTCCAGTCTTTATGTGAAATATTCAATAGGTCTTTAAAGGGTTTAGGTTTGTGATCCAAAATTTGCGGGTGTTTTTTGGTCACAAGAAGACTACCGAAGTCAAGTTATTTATCTATTTAGAGTTTGGTCTGCTGGCAACTGAATCTGTGCTGCTCTTATAGCATGCAGTTGCCTGTTCCTCCAGTCTATGTACTTTTGACATGAAATTTGGGAGGGAGGAGACTTATAATTCCTAAAATAAAATTGGATTATTTAGGCATCCGCCTAAAGTTCAGCTAAAATTCAAGTTTCATATCTTTTAATCACTTTTAAGTTTACTTGTTGGCTTTGGTCTGTATAGTTGGGGGATTTTATCTGGTTATGGCATTCAAGTAGCTTGATTCCATAATTTCCTGCTGCAGGACCTAAATCGGCATCGAAATGATGGAATATGTTTGTGGAAGTTATATTGCTCCGATAGGCAATATAAACCTTGTGAGTAGATAGGAGTTTTGCGTGTTAAAGCCAATAGCCAATGGGAGCCTTTTGATACATGATCCATTGATCCCTTGAAGCTGGTGATTTTGTAGTGTGGCACATAGCAGCGGTTTTCTGGTTCCACAATTTGCTGTTTCGTATCGGATTGGGGTTGACATGGACGAGTGTGTTTTGCCTTCTTTTTGTGACAACTCGGGGCCAATGTAAATGTTGATCAATTTATATCCAAAAAAAAAAATTACTTGCGACTTTTTACTTTTTATAAAAAAACTTTTGTGATATTTTTATTAAAAATTTAAAAGTACTGGCAAAATTGCTTATGATTTTAAATTTTTTATACAAATATTAAAAGATTTAACAATGAGAGGCACATGGCCATTAAAAAACGTGAACTAATAAAAATTTGTTAATATGATTGATTTTTCTCGTTTATAACTCAATTGGCGATCAAGTCTAGATCAATTCTGGTTATTTTTTTACAAATTTAAATTAATGTTATTTTAAAAAAATGATGTCATTTTACCTAAGCAATGACATTTATACTTTATATATTCAAACTTTGAGTTAGGTTGGACCAAATCGTAGGATCTAATTTTGAAACTTAAAAAAAAAATTGAACTCGACCTGAAATGCAATAAACTCAAATCAAGTATATCATGAATTCGGATTAGACTAGGTCGGGTCCAAGTACAAACGTCATTTCTATAAATATTGAGTAAAAAATTGTATACAAGAGATATGATTTGAATTATGTATCAGATAATTTCGATCTTTATTAAAAATTAATTATTAAATAAGTAATTAATTTGTAAAATCTTATTATAAATTAATATCTATTTGTTAAAGCATAGGGTTAAAGACACAAGATTTTGGTTTTATGAAAAGTATTAGGAAAATTAACTGTGATTTTAAAATTTAATTTTTTTTATATTTCCATTTAAAGATTTAATGTCGAGAGACATGCAATTAGTGAAAACACACATGAATTAATAAGAAATTATTGATGTGATTGATTTACCACAGAATAATTACAGTAGTGAGTAAAAAATCATTTATAAGAGATGATTTGGTTCAGCTTTTACTTTTAGAGGGACCATATAATATATTAGGGTAATTTAGGTTAGGGTCGAAATGATATGTCTAACAAATTTTTATTGATTTATGTGCGTTCCTATTCGTCATGTGTGGCTTCTTATTAACTACACTACTGTAATAAACAGATAGAAAATTTTTAAGAATAATTAAAAAGTATACAGGTTTTTTATGATTTAAATTTTAATAAATACTATTAGAGTCTCATTTCTTTAGTTCTACAATATATTTTATTAATTGAATTAACATTAATGCTTAAAAAATAGTTGAATTAACATTAATGTTTAAAAAAATTACAAATTTAACATGTTCATTAAATAATTTTTAAATATATATATTTAAAAACAATTTAGTTTAAAATTTAACTCGATTGGGTTAGGAGACACATCACACACACACAATTGTAGGAAAGCTTTATTTCAAAACAAAAATATATCACTACTTTTGATTGTCAATGCAGTATATGGTCAATTTTACATCTTTCTGTCTCTTTGTCTTTGGCCGAACTAATATTGTTCTTTTTAAAAATGGTTAATATGTATTACCTTTCTAAAGAGTACTACGTAGGGATTTTAACAAAATAAACTACATATTTACATTCATTTCAAAGTCAACAACATAAACACACTGTTGATTTGCTAAGACAAACTCTTTGTGCTTCACAACCCAAACTCTCTCTGGTTCGATTATTTCTTGTGGAGGTTGGATTTTGCTTCACCTACAATAAGAGAATGTGAAGATTAAGGCTGATAGTTCTACTAAGGTTAGTTATTCTTTGCACCACTAAAGGATTTTCTCAACTTGGGTTTTTTGATTTTTTGAAGCATCTGTGGCTCCTTTTTGACCATATTTTGTATGTACATTTGCTTAAATGTACTATGATTGTGTCCCTCTCTTCTTTTTTCATAGTTTTGTCTTTTTGGAGCCATCAAATTACCATTGGTAATTTAAGGATCCTCCTTCACTTGTTGATTATGTCTTAAATACTGATCCTTACCCATTTTATGTAGTTGCAATTGAGGAATAGATGAGGAAGTGACTCCTTGTTTGTTTTATATAATTAACATGTATTTGGGATATAGAAATATGATTCTCTTTTTAGTGTTTAGAACTTTCTTCATTAATAATCATACAAGGAATGACAACTTAGGTAATTAGGATTTGCTCCAAATTACCTGGTGCTTGCTAACTTTATCCCCTCTTCTTCCCCTTAGCACTTTTTATATGAATTGCTTGTGAATTTCCCTGTAGAGTTTCCTAAACATATTAGCTATCCTCCACCCTTACCTGTGGATTATACTTAGGGATTGTTCAGGATAATTCAAGTGGATAATTACACTAGTTATTCCCGCAATCCATTCCTCATCTTTAGATTCTATATGGAGTATAGATAGCATATGGTTTCTAAGGTTGTTGTGAAAGAGAGGGCTATCTTTTATTCAACCTGTATCAAAGTACAATGAGACCTTTTCCCATTACCTATCTTGCATTTTATGCCTAAGGTTTCTTTAGTTTTGATTAGATATGCCATGAACCATCACGTGCTTTGTCTAGCACTCAAATGATTTTATTTTTAAGCATATAGGTTTTAATCCATCTTGTCCATAAGGTTTCTTTCCTTTTAAACAACCTCCGTACTCTTTTAGAAAATTGGACTTTGTTAGTGATGCTAATCTTAGTGATCCCTAGTCCACCCTTATCCATAAGCCTACATACTTCTTCCCATTTTACCTTAGACAACACTTTCCCTTTATTCCTTCCGCCCTTTAGAAAAGATCCAACGATTCTTTTTATTGACTTTACGATGCCTGCCTCTAGAAAGGATTATATGGGGTGACTAGTAGATATGGAGTGAATTGAGGATAGCCTTGATTAATGTCAATTTGCCAGCTTGTGATAGGTTCTTATGTGTCTAGTGGTTGTCTTTTATGGATCTTCTTAGCTAGTGGAATGCAGTCCTTGAGCATTAGTTTCCTAGTGTATATAGGCAGCCCTAGATAGTGATAAGAGGTCATTTTACTTGAAAGCCTAGAATTCTTTCTAACCATTCTGCATTTGCCATTGCATTTGAGGAGAGAATGAGTTGACTTTTTTTTATGATTCATCACCAACGTTGAGACGTCCTTATACAATTAAAGTGTTATGGAGGCTGTGTATACAGATCTATCATTTACCTTGAAAAAAAAACTATGAGATCGTCTACAAAAGATAGATTAGTTCGTCATAGTTCTTTACATTTGTTGTGATGTTCAAACCTTAGGTTAAGAGCAATATTGTGATTTAGCAATTTAGATAGGGCCTTCATGCATAAGATAAAAAGGTGTGGGAATAGGAAATCCTTTTGCCTCAGTCTCTTTTTGCCCTTTGGGATCTTAGTAGGTTCCCTATTCGTTAGGATGCTGAACAAGTGGAAGAGATAAATCTTCAATCCAATTTCTGAATTGATCTAGGAAATCAAAGGCATAGAGAAGCTAGATTAGGAAGTTTCAACTAATTGTATCAAAAGCTTTGTTGAAATCCACTTTTAATGTATAATTTTTTGGAGCTCTCTTCTTAACATAATCTTGAAAAGTTTTTGGCCCAATATGAGATTATCCTATATTAGTTTTCCCTCTAAGAAAGCACCATAAGACTCACATATCATTTTTGTGTAGATCTTTCTGATCTGGTTTGAAAGAATTTTTAATATGGTTTTGTAAATGAAATAGGCCTATAATGTTTAGTGTATTGGGATTTAGGATTAGGTATAAATGTGTTTTACTAAGCCCTTTAAAAGTTTCCAATTAACAAATAACTCTTGTACTACCTCTATAACTATATGCTTGATTAGTGGCTATGCCCCTTTGAAATCATCAAGTCCAGGGGCCTTTTTCCTTAATGTCCATTTTGTTTGTTTATTGCTCCAAGAGTGAAACCAACTCTCCATTATTAAGTCTGCAAGTGCTATGTTTTATACATAATCTTTGATCTTAGAGTTATAAGATCTAGGACCTATATGTCCCTTCATTTCATTCCTATTGAGGATAATATTAAAGTCTCCAAGTATTAGCTATAACCCTTGTATTGTTAGTTGTCGTTGCTCTAATTTTTTTCACAAGGATTTCTTTTGGAAGTTGAAGTTTTTGGCATATACAAAGGTGACATTGACTTTATGTTTTCTTTATATCATAGTTACTTCAAGTTGCATCATTTGGTTACTTGAGTCTATCAGTTGAAGCTATAATTCTCTATCATCAAATGCCACAATTATTCACCTTAGATGGTGATGCTGGTCATTTGAAAAGCCTGAACAACTATTTCCTAAGGCTCTAAGTTTTGCAATATTCTCCCGCTTTAAATTTGCTTCCGGTAAACAAAGAAAAATAGATTTTATTTTTTAAGGAAAAACAGCTTCCTATAGTAATTTATTTGGACAATTAATGCCCCTAGTGTTTTATGCTAATATGGACATTAATTAAAGGGGTTATTTATAGGATCCTTACCCTTCCTCCTTCTTCCTAATTTCCTTTTCTTAGAGCTTTGGAAATCTCCTAGTTCTTGATTCTATGGCATTTTCTAGTTCTCCTTCTACATGAATTTCTTTCTGCAAAGATTGCGGATTTTTTTTATTATGGTGATTGGGGATTGCTTATTAATGCTTCCTTGCCCTTCCTTCTCATTGGTTGTCTTTTCTTAAATGAATTCATTTTTCACTTGTGTCTTTAGGATTAGAATTGGAATTTGGACTAGCTTCCTTATCCTTATCAGGTTCATGGGGACTACTTTCAAGATTCATTAACTCTTTATAGTCACCCTTTGCAAATAATCTTCCAATAACTTGTCATTTCTTGCTTTGGTGTTTTAGTGTTGGTTTCCAACTATAGGAGACATTCACTACATCCTCTTCTAGCTCCCCCTATTCAATGAGTCTCATTATAGGTAATTTATCTTGGAGCTCTTAATTCATTACCACATTGATACATATTCTTACAAATCCTATTCTCTTCCTTTTGGTAGTAGTTTTATCCATGTACAGTAGTTTCCTAATGAAACTAGGTAGTGATCTAACCCCTTAGTTGTCCAATATTCAAGTAAAATATTGTGTATATTCACCCATAATGGAATGCTTTCTTGATTGATTCTTTCTAGGCTAATGATAGGCCTCCAAGGTTGGAGGAAAACAAGGAGATTGTACATATGTCATGACCCAGATTTTATAATGTTTTCAGCTTCTGCTTCAGTTTAAAACTTAAATAGAACATGGTCTTCTTTTGAAATGAGAACTTCCTACAAAACTTTACTTTTTCATGTGATTTGTGCATAGTCTTTGATTGCTAAGTAAAATGGCCTTTAATCTAGAAAGAATCCCAATTACTATTGTGTTCTAAGCTCTTGCTCTTTCTCTAAATAATTCTATATTTAAAGTTACAATCTTACCTGAATCTATGTTACAGGGGAGACAGAAGTGAAGAGAAGTCTCCGAAGAATCCCCTACAACATTCTTCCAATTCATTGGAGGGGGGTTGGGGGTAAAGAAGGTTATAGATTCTTGTTTGAAGGGTGTCCTTTTCCAAAGTTAGAGCTGGACAAAGGAAGGGGTAGAAAGTTCTTTTCATTGTTTGTTTCTAAAAAGGAGGCTACTTCATTATTTAACATTGCAAGGGAAAGGCAAGTGTCAGGTTACAAGGCAGGGAATCTTGAAAAAGTTATTGCTATAAATGGGAAAGAAAAGGGGGGGGGGGGGGGATGTAGGCGGTTGCAAAACACCAAAGA
>JAOTBA010000004.1:14190258-14209438 GCA_025629845.1 Erythroxylum squamatum | reverse complement strand
TGGTCAGTTCTTTCATTAATCATTCTTAATATAAAATATCTGATCTGCTTAATCTAACTCAGTAAAATTCTTCTTCAGAAGAGAGTTTCTTGCTACTATCGGCTATACTGTTCATACAAATCTTTATCAATCACTTGCTATCATCATCACATCATCAACTACTTTTAATACCTCGAGAAGACCAATTTCTCTCATCCTCATAAGGTGATACTGTTCAAATCACTCAAAACTCAATGGAGTAAAGAACATACTTGCTATCGCATATACTTGGATGGGCATCGTCAAAGTCATGCCATTCTGTCCACAGATTTACTCTTGAAAAAAATCACCAATTTATATCTTACACAATTGATACTTTGCTTAGACAACATTTCTCTCTTTATCAAATACTAACACCAATTTTTATTCCAATTTTCCAGAATTCCCCTTTTCTGATGGGCTTACGTCGCGACGAAGTCGCAGAAAGGGGCGCTCGTCGCGACGACGAATCGATACGTCGCGGCGAACCAAAGGAAATTCGTCGCGACGTCCACTAGCTTCGTCGTGGTGAAACAAAGGAGGCTCGTCGCGACGTCCACTGGCTTCGTCGCGACGAACGTCCCAAAATCATAAATCCGACATCCAACATACATTCACATCTAACATCAAGCTAAGCATAGTCATATACAAAAGGAACTTCAATTCTTCATACCATTACCATATTGAGTGCATCTACTCTTCCTATTTTATTCTTCATCCTTTTCTTAATCATGTTCATGCACAAGATCCCATCTTATTCGCACTTTTGATTTTCCTACATATCATTTCATTCGTCTCATGCAAAGTCATTTATGACTCTTTCCTTTCCCTTTTCCTATTTCCTTACTTCTATCTCATTTTCCTATTATCATTTATTTCATCTTCCACATGTATATCCTTAATCAATTCGAAATTATCGATGCCTAAACCTTATAAAATTCTGATCTCAATTCCACTAATATCTTCTTACTGCGGATTATAACTCTTGTCGTATTAATCAAATGACCACTCCGGTTCCAATTTCCTCTTCTTAAGATCATAACAAGATTATGTTTTCATTGCACTCTACTTGTACATTCTAATCTCATCCTGTATGCTTATCTCCCTATATTTCTCAAACAATCCATGTCAATACATTCGTATCTATATCACTTTAGGAAACGTATTACCACAGTACAATATTGGTGTTCTATATATCTCAGACTGCTCGCAATTTTCCACTTCTTGCATCGATAACACTAATATCAGATCAATTCAAGGTTTCTTAGCATACTCTCATATAACACATTATGGATCTGTAACATATATGCCTCTATCATTCATCTCATCTTTCCAAATTCCTTCACATTACATCTTACACATATACATATTCGCCATTGATTCAAACTTATAGATGGAAAATCATTACACAATTCACATATCAACATGTAGCAATTTCGCAATGCATTCAAGGCACAATTTATGCAACAATTATGATGCAATTTAAAACATTAAATTTTCCTTGATTTGAAGAAAACAATGAGTGGCTTATTTACTCTATTATAAACATGTACCCACCTGAAATCCTTGCTCAAAGACTTGCTCAAAGGTTCCTCATCCTTTGCTCCTCTTGCCTTCCTTGATTTCCTTTAACAGTAGCCAAAAATTCCATTCAATAGGAATTCCAATTTTAGAACCCAAAAAGCATAAGCACTAAGATAATTTCTTAATACTCAAAATTTTCCAAAATCTAAACCTTCAGTTCAATTTTCCATGATCATTTGGATCAGGTAAATTACCAAATTTGTTAACACTTTCTTCTAGAAAAATGTTCCCCATTGTCTTAAGTTTCTAATGACTCCAAAATCATTCAATTTGGTTTAGTACTCTAAGAGTTATAGCCAAAACATGTTGGGACTATCCTTATGCTGAAACAAGAATCTATACTCAACTTCCGACCAAATTTTGAAATTCTTAGAAACTGAATTATAACTTCATTTCTTCATAAAACTTGTAGCCCTATGTCTCTAGTTTCCAACGAATCAAAAATCACCTCAATCGGACATCTACAGCAAAAGTTATGCCCAAAATACTAAAGCATGTCAGTGCTGAAAATCGCCCCTCGCCGCGACGAGAAGCTGGACACGTCGCGACGAGGAAGCTGTCGTACGTCGCGACGAGGGCAGCTGCAGGTCGCGACGTACGACCCCAGAAACCTCCCGAACACTGTTTTTCCAACATTCTTCATCCATATACCTCCCATCTTTCATATACAACCTATCTTAACATTAAAACACCTCTTAAACTTCATTTCTAAGCTTATTACAACCCAAAATCACTATCAAACACAACATGATCATTAACCCTAACCATAAAACCTTTACATAAGCCATTCGTCGACAACTCCTACACACATTCAACTTCATTTTCACTTGTAATTATCACTAAACATGGTTAATCCAACCAATCAAGAAGGGTTAAAGCTTATACTTACTTGTTGATGCTTCAAATTCTTCAAAATCTCCAAACCCTAGCTTTCCTCATCTTTTCTCTTCTCTTCTTCGACGATGCTTCTCTTCTTCTTCTCTTCATTTCCTTTTTCTTCTTCTAATTTATACTCTTAATAAACATGAAAGGTCCACTTTGCCCTTCACTTAAGCCTTATGTCTTATACCCTTAAGTGTCATGCCCAATTTGCCCTTATACAAACTTACAACATTAATACTTAAATTCAATTTAACCCATGTCATAAAAATCCTACTAACCTTGACATAAATAATTTGCTCCAAAAATTAATCCATCAAACCTCATAATTTATATAAATCATGCTTAATTCATCAAGAAAAATTTCGGAGTCCAACATGAATGATGCCAAATGTCAATAATTCGTAGGCTTTATCATACTAATTTTTATGTACCACTTAACTTGTCACTTGACAATTTTCCTAGTCCAAAATCCAAAATACTCCAAATTTTTTAAAATTTCTTAAAATTCACCAAAAATTTCGAAATCATACTAATAGTCTCCAAATAAATTTTTAACGTAAATAATCCTCAATTTGCATTTTTAATCGCATTTATAAATCAATTATACCAGGAAAATGTCAATGAATGCATGTACAATTATTTGTATATGTCAAAATTCATATGCACATATCAACGAATACTCAATTATGCAAAGCATACGATGCACTAGAATTCTTTAATTTTCTAATCCCTAATATGGGGTGTTACATTCCAGCTTTCCAGATTAAGACTTTAATAAAGTTTTTGTTCTTTTTCTTTAGTTCTTTCATCTTCCTTGATGTGTAGTTTGAATTTTGAGATGTTAAACATGTCTATGGAGTTCTAAATTTTAGATTAATATTTATTTTATAATTATTTTGTGACTTTTAATTATTGTTGATTTCAATACATATTGGATGTTTGTGATAATTGTTTATGCATAAACTTGACAATAAATTGAGAAAGTGAGTCAAAAGTAACAATGTTAGATTATAAAACGAGAGTTAGCAATTTAATAGACCCATAATTATCAAATTAATGATCAATCAAAGAGAGATCTTGGTTGAGAAATTGATTATCTATTAGATAACTTCATATCTAATTGAATAGGTTATGGAAAGTTTTGTGAATCAAGAGGTTGCAAATATAGAAATTTCTAATCAATTAGGGTTAATTGATTAGACCTTGAGAGAGAGTAATCAATACCTTAGGAAATCTAGGATCAAACACATAATTGGATCAACAATACTAAAGGAAACAAAATAAGAAAAGAATAAGTCCTAAGTATTCAATCTTGATCAAAACCGTAAATTTATTAGTAGCTCAATTGTTTATTTAATTATTTGTTTCGTTTTATTTATTTGTTCAATTTCTATTATTTACTTTTATTCAAATCAATTTATTGAATACCTTAAAAAAAGTTAGGTTCAAATTTGTAACTCTTGCATAATCCTCATAGGAACAATGGCATCTTATACTACAAAATACAATCCATATACTTGCTGTGTATTGAGAGTTTTATTATTAGATATAAAACTTACCTATAAGCATGCTAATTGCAAACTGTTGGATTGAAAACAAACGCATACTAGATTTGGCTAAACGGTATATTTCAAAAACTTTTTCCGAAATCAAAATGTAGCGGAAGCATGAAAACCAAATCAACATGTTTTAATCCTTACATGATACAGTTTTAGGAAAAATAAATAACATAAGAACGTGATCGAAATTTTACCGACTCCTTTGTTACAGCTTTGACTCCTCGCTATGGTATCCTCTCCACGCTATGGTATCCTCTCTTCGCTATTATATCCTCAACTAATCCGATCTACCACTTGTTCTCTTTGGACAACTTGGTTAACAAGATGCTTTGGTGGGAAAGGAGAAGAAATATTGTAGAGGTTTTCCTTTTATAATCAACTAGTTGAAAGAACCAAAATGAGACACTCTCATTCCTAATTTCGGCTAGCTCATGAAAGAGCAAAGAGGGGAGTCATAAAAACCAACCAATGCACCACTTCTTTCTTCTAATCAAAATGAAAGAGAGAGCAATAAATAAGACATTCTCATTTGTTTAATATGGCTAAATGAAAAGAAAAAAAAAACAAGACACTCTCATTTTCGGTTATATGATGAAAGAAGGGAGAGAGAACAATAAATGCACTACTTCCTTCTTTTAATCAAAATGAAAGAGAGGCCAATAAATGAGACATTCTCATTTTCATTTATATGATGAAAGAAGGGAGAGAGAGCAACAAATGCACTACTTCCTTCTTTAATCAAATTAATGCTAAAAGGTTTATATGTTTTTCTACATTCCATTAAACCATTTAATGAGGACACCATTAAACCATTTAATAAGGACACCATTAAATCATTTAATGATAATGAAGCATGATAAAAACCCACCTCATATTTAGAAATTCAATGCTAAATGGGAAGCTGTCCATTTAGCTATATAAAACCGAAATCTATGTCATTGTAAATTTTGGTTTTGCCCTCCTATACTATTTCAATTTAATTAATCTAATTAATTAAATCAAACCAAAATCTAACCCAATATTAAATGTTCGTTTTGGGCTTCTAATTAACAATTAATTAGTGTAAGCCCAACATTTAATCATAGGCTTAAAAACCCAATTTAATTAATTCTTAATTAAATTGTTCCGGTCTTATTATGCCGAATCTAATTCGGTCCTTTCCTTTTATTTTCTTTCCGGTAACCTCTATTTATTTTTCTCACTTTGCTTGACAACCTTTCTTAGAAACCAAGTAGGGAATTTAATTGGACTTATATAATTCAAGCTCCAATAAGCCCGGAATTAATTTAATCTCATTAGAATTGATTCCAACTTATGAACTAAATGTTATTCCACTAAAAAAAAATTAGCTGAACTCTTGAATTACTAAATATTATGAGAACACATGTTTAAAATTAGATGTCCAATTACAAACTATATTATGAACCATATTATTGTCATCCGCACAATAAAGGATAAAATTATCGTTTTGCCCTTAATTGGTTTTTCCTTCTAGATCTCCCATTTCACTCTATATAGTGATTATCACACAAGATCTCATCTTGGTGTTCAGACTTGATGGGTAGCTAGTCCATCAAACTACTGGCGCCAGTTTCATCACCAATTTTCGTAAAACATCTAGAAGTGATGATATCACTATAAACTCCTTATTTGAGTGAATGTTTCTTGATACATGTTTCAATTAATAATTTCAACATGCAGACACTAGATTGATACTCTGCAAAAATCCATTCCAATCATATCAAGATTTATAATAAAACACATATGAGTTCACCACTCATCAAGATTGTGGTTCGTAATAAAAGAATACTAAAGTGTATGTTTTAAGATTAAAGAAACGACCTACTTTAATCTTTAAAAACATACGTGATTCTAGATTCATTTCATAGTGCCATTATCGATAGTTAACTACTATTATGATATGAAACTCTTCATTCCCTTGAAGTAAACTCCTTTACTTACACGGAGATAAATCGCAACACTACAGTCTAAACCATAATCAAGTGACCAACTTGATTATTCAACTGTGAATCAACTAATTTAGATTCTAATAATATACATGTTTCCCATACATCTCTATGTATATGTATATTACTTACAAAAGAATCTTGGTACCTTATGACTAGATATAATGCTCATACAAATAAAACCAAACTCTTTTGTTTTATTAATAATAAATATTTTTATTACAAAACTAACTGGAAGAAAATTAAATTATATGTAAATAGACTTACTTTCCAGGGCACTATATTTACATAAGCCCAGCAGATCATTTAAAGGATATTAAAGGGTCATGGACGCAAAATAAGACAAAGAAGGTCAAAGAAGTCCTTAATGACTTCATAGTGTATCTATACATAAGGAGTGAGTCTTCATTAGTTTAAAAAGTTAAAGTTAGACCTATCATGATGATCTAAATGAAGGATTATGTTAAAGAATTGTGGTTACATAAAGTAACCAATATTAAACTCAGAAGACAACTAACATAGATCTTACACTAAATGTTAGAGTGTTGAGAATTATAATATAATTGGTATCGGTCATACCTATGACTATCTTTGGTCATTTTATGGGTCTTAAAGACTGGAGTTTTAGAAGCAAATAGAAGGTAGAGTTTAACTTAGAACTAGTGCCAAACTTATCTTTGATTTTTATAATGATTGTCTAGAATAAAACTAAACTTATTGTTTTATAATATATATGCCAAGCTCATGTTGTAATTAGCTAGGGTTTTGTTATTTTGATTGTTTATTTCCTTTTAGAAATTTAACCTTAAGAGTTTAATGCCTATAAGAGGTATAATGATGCTTGTGATTAGGAGATAACCCTATTATTGATTAATCAAAACTATTGAAGAGTTCATCCATCTTTTAGGGTGCTCTTTCTTAAAGTTCATTAAATAATTCACAATCTTATTTAACTTCTAGTGGTGATCAAAACCATAAGATCTTATCACTCTCAATCCCTTCTTTTTTGGAGTGGTAATTCATATCTTTCCTATTGTGTTTCATTTTTATGGTCTTAATCAATCTACTTAATAAAACAGTCCTAAGTTCTATCATATGAATATCAAATCTCATCAGTCCTATTAGTGACGGTCATATCAAAATGTGTTAGAAGATTATAGGGAAGTGGGAGTTGAAAATTTGGTCTTAGGTAAGGAAAATGAGTTAAACTAAATTAAGTAATTAGGTTCATGTAGCACCCCATTCCCACAAGACACGTACCCGACATTATGAGTGATATCCGAGTTCGTGCCCTACAAGGTTGGCATGCTAGAACACTCAATCAGTTAAAAATCGGTATAATTTTTTTTCAAATTTATTTTTTACGCACGTCGAAATCAATATTCAAATCCGGCCCACTTTATTCGTAAACTTTTTCAATCATAACAATACAATTAACAGAATTTTCAATAGTCGTTTGGGCCCTTTCACAAATACAAAACACTTTAGTCATAATGTATTTACATTACAACATAAATCATATACACATTTTACAACACTTTCGGAATACATAATTTGATACAAAAATTGCAGAATATACAATTCAGTACAAAAAATAAAGAAATACAATGCAGACGCGAACTGATCCCGACCTCTATCCCTCACTTGTATGCTGTAGGGATACTCCCATTTGCCTAACGGGATATTATTCTAATCTTGAAAAATATTTGCAAATTTTGGAAAAGTTTTGCAAACTCAGTGAGTGACCATCATCGATGACTCACCCAATCACATAACACATAATTTACATTCACAACATTTCACATTTCATATTCAATACACTTTAATCATTAATATTATGCATATGCAGTGCACATGAGACCCACTTTCTATTTGTCACTTTGTTGTGATCGAGTGCCTAAACTGTCTCGTATCCATTGGATACCAGGCTCATTACTAACTGTCCCTTATCCGATGGGGATACAGGGCTCAGTTTACATAGTGAGCCTTAGGCTCTTAATCACTTTTGAGCTCGAGGTTCTTTTTCATACTTTGAGCTTTAAGCTCTAATCAGTGGCTACTCTGGTCACAACTACCATTATGTTTCATGTATTCATGAAATGGAATGCCACACTCACATTTGCATATACTCATGCAATCACATTCACATATCATCGGACCTTAGTCCGGTATTTAACATTAGAGTTGAGTATCACTTTTTCATTTATATGCATGATCACATTTTCCTTCGGAACTAAGACTGGCATTTAACAACCAAGTCATGTATCAGGTATTTCATCCAATTCACATACAAGGAGCACTTCAATATTTCATTCATACATCACATTCATCGGACCTTCTGTCCGGAAACCAACACAATCAATCACATGCATATAGTCATTCAATAGTCAACTAATACAAAATTCAAATAAAAAAACAATGAAGTGAGACCATCTCGGTCTACTCACAGTACGCTCTAGATTAGCATTTGCTTCCAAATTCTGGAAACGCCTGAATGTGAACTTTTAACCTGCGCAACCCATTTATGCAATACACACATTGCACACACATATTAATAACTTTGTGCAATTATAAGCATTCATTTATGCACACATGTGTATATGGAATTTGTACGATGCATGTTCATGACAATCCCGGGTATATTATCAAATTTCACATTTTAACACATTCTTGATTTTTTTGCATCATTTGCTTTCATAAAAACTCATTTCTCGTTCATTTTTACTATATACACTTTACTTCTCTTTTTGAATCACAACTTTAATCATATGGACCACTTCATCTCCATTAAACACATGTCTTTGGTATTTTAATACCAACAATTCACTTATTAATGTTATTCCAATATTAAATGATCACTCATTATCAAAACTCTCATTTTTTATAAATTCTCCAAAATTTCAGACTTTCGGGTCTACTGTTCACATTCAATCAGAAGGTGAGAATGATGTAATTTGGTCTTACTCTCTTATAGGAAAGTGTTCCTCAATGTCTTATGTTTCTATTGACACCAAAATCACTCAATTTGGTTCAATAATTCGGAAGATATGCCTTAAACATTTTCCGGTTGTTCATATTCAAAAATAATGTACTATGCACAACTTCCATTCAGAATTTGAACATCTTAGAGACTGAATCACATTTTGACTTTTTCATATGGTTTGTATCCCTATTTCTCTAGCTTACTCCAGATCACAAATCATCTCATTTGGAATCCTATAGATCCAGATATAATCAAAACACCGAAGTATGTTTTGTAAAACAACACCAGTTCATACCATTCCAACAGATTCTCTCACTTTCGTTCAATTAGTCTTTTTCAAATCAATTAATAATGCTACCAATTTTTGTGGAGAGGTAGAACAATGTCTTACGAATCCAATAGTTCAAGAATCAAGTCATTTGGAGGTCTATAGAAGAAGTTATGGTTAAAAGAAGCAAGACTATTCAGAAAAGGGAAAACCTCAAATGCACGATCGTGCTTATGCATGACGGTGCATTTTCCCATTTATCACGAAAGCACGACGGTGCAAATCCATTTTGAACCCGACGGTGTAATTTCACTTCTTCTTCTCCAACGACATCTCAACTTCAAACCTCCATAACTTTTGATCCATAATTCCAAAATTTACAAACTTTATATCAATGGAAAGCTAAAAGAAAGATCTACAACTTTTATAAAGACCATTTTGTCAAAAACTGCCTAGATTAGTACAATAAATTTACCGAAGTTTAGATCAAAAATTCAAATCTCTCCTACTATTCATTCCCAGAATTTTCAGACTTCCATTTTTTTCAAAATCCAAAACTTCTATTTTTATTCTAGTCATTTCAACTCCATTTCACTAAACTCATTCACTACAATTTACTCTACCTCTAAAATAGCAAATTTACCCAAGTTCCATAGAAATCATCAAGAAAAACAAAAATCAGTAGTTGACTTTTTCATGCTCTGCATTCACCATTCATTGCATTTTCCTTAACTCTCTTCCTCTAAGTATCATTTATACACTCATTCCCATCTCAGACCTTCATTTTACAACTCCTCTTCAACTCAAAAATCATTTTCTTGATCATCCTTAAAGCTTTCACTTACCTACGTAAACACACACACACACAGACATATATTTACATGCACAGTGAAGAAACAGAAAACAGAGCATACTACTTTTTTATTCTTTAATTTTCTACACTAATCCTATACACCATTTCATTGCTATTTCAAACTTCAAAACTCATTTCTACAACATCTGATCACTAATAATCATTAAAACTAAAACAACATTATATCCATATTTTCATCCCATTAACACAGTGCTTATGAATATATACACATATATGCCATGTTCATGCAATTAACAACAAATTCATCAGATTTATCTCATAAATCCATAACTCTAGAGGATTTTCTCAATACTTACTTGTTAAAGATTCCAAAAATCTTCAACTATCCCAAAGCCCTAAACTCCATACAAAACACGTAATCCACTGTGAACATTAATCATCTTCTGGTTTTTCTTAAGGCAGAAGAAACAACTAGCAAGGTGGGATTGGTATAGGAGAAGGAAAAGCAGAGAAATCTCTTAGAAGGTTTTTCATGAAAAACTCTGTGTATGGGAAGAATTTCGGAGAAGGTGATATGATAAAGAAGGAAACTTAGGAAAAACTTAGTCTTTTAACTCTCAGATATCAAAACTTATTTCTCTAACAAAAGTACAAAAAGTAACTTAACACTTGTCACTTTTCCTAAGGTCTAACTCTAACTAAGTTCCTTCTTGACTAATTCCTTTAACTCCCATCTTTACAATCCAATTATCTCCAATATTCCTTTAACTCCTTTTTTTTCCCGACATTCTCAATAATTTCTGAAAATCATCAAAATTCACCAAAATTCAAAAATATCACAATCACACTAATCAATAATATTTCCAATAAAAATAAATTCAAATTTATCAAAATTCTCAAAAATCATAACTCAATCTAATTATACCTGAAATTATTCATGAATGCATGTAAAATTATTTTCATGTGCAGAAAAATTCACTGTTCATGTATATGTGTATAACATATCATGCATGAGCATGAAAAATGCATTTATAATCTCTCATTGATCACTTATATTTACCATTCTGACCTCCCCGCAGGTAATGAGATGTTACAATAAAGAATAAATTATGTATATTAATCTTTTTATGCTCTATTAATATCCAATATCAATAGAGAAATAACTAAAAACAATTTAGGGATAATACATAAAAATAATATGGATCTCATTATTATGATCCCATCTTAATTTCATTTATAAGCTATATTTATCATATGAACTTTGTCTTATACATATGCTAATTAAATAAATATGAATAAAATAAAAATGCCTTTAAATAATTGTGAAGAAAATGCAACCAACTGATTAGTTATAGGGCATATCCCACTTGCACTAAGCTAATCTCTTAAGCATCTTATACCATATCTTCTTCTAACAATCATATTACTACTAAGATTATGTTTTAGTGAGATAATTCTAAAAAATTCTTTGTAGTTAACACTTACTTCAATCTTACAACTTTCATCTTAATTATCTTCATAATTAAGAGAAACTGCCTAAATACATACTTGGATATTCGATGAGACCTTAGCTCCTTTCATATGCACAATGACTCTAATGTTCTATAATACATTATTGTTTCAATAATGTAAGGAACTATATAAAGTTTTTATTAAAGAACTTCTTGGTCTAAATACTCATCTCTGCTAAATGAAAAATGTATTATAGCTTGATTAGTAATTGATTCTAAATTGAAACTTTTTCAAGTCAAAGGATTTACTTCTAAATTTAATATCTACATAAAACTTAAATTAAATATCAAATCATTATATAATAATGCATATCTTTATACTTCGTAAGCAGTAGATATCTCAAATATTAAATTTATTACTTTATCTATGAACTTGGATTAGAATAGGTAAACAGGTTATGTATCTATTTCTATTGATCTAATTTCCAGAATTTACTTATTACCTTTATATATCCATTACGAGTTGTTCTTGAACTATTTTATATTCAATAATTGAAAATGTGAATTATTTTTCCTTATGAGCAATATGCCATCTACGTACTCCCAGTGAAGAATACAACTACAATCGTGCTAATTTTTTTTATAGATATTATAAATCCACAATCATCTTTAAAAGAAAATTCTGTGAATTCACTATGAAAGTGAATCTTTCATCTCTCGTAACCTTTCAACTATACATCAAATGTATCTCTAATTGGATGTACTATTATGAGATATGAACCTTTCAAACCTCATCTTACTGATACTACTTATCTTAAGAACCACTCTTCTATAAGCATGCATTGAAACATATATTTTATCCATGGGTTTGTAAGATGATATCCAACCTTTTGGATATTTCAGGCCTTTATATTATCTAATTTTAGTTTTAAAATTATTACAAAATATATGCTTCAAAGGTAAGTTTTAATTGGGACTTATGATTCTATAATTTAATATGGAATCTTGCTAATTGATTTAATTGGGACTATCAAAGGTAATTTTTGTACTATGTTTAACTATAAAAGAAATAATATTTCATCATACAATATCTCATATTGCATTTTTCTCATTACACAAATTCGTATCATTATGGAATCTAGTTGTGGATGTATTCACCAGAGAATCTCATTCACTATAGATAATCAAAAAAATTTAAATCTCATGATATCTTTCTAATCAAATTGTTTCAGTATTCTCAATGTTTAATTTTTACCTAGATTTAAATATTTTGAAACTTTAAAGATTTTTAATTAATTTTTCATTTAATAGGTATGAATATATCATATAAATTTATTAATAAACTTAATAAAGTACAAATATTCATTCTTTTATTAGTTGTTATTACATCTAATATATCATACGTATAAGATTTAAAAATTCAATACCATAATATTCCTTTCATCAAAGGTTGATTTAGTTATCTTTCAACCTAACAACTCTCATAAGTTTTATATGATTCGTAATCAAAGGATACATATTTCTTATTATATAACTTATGGCTCTCATTATTTTGATTTAACTAATACAGTATAAAAGGATAATCTCAATTATTGAATATAAGTCTCCTTAGTCTAACAATACAAAATTTTTGCATAAATTTGGAATAACTACTTTTACTTAAAAATCCACTTTTTATCATTCCTTGAACCTTATAGTAATGTTAAATCAAAATAAAATATTAGATACTCAAAAGCATGAATTAGAAATGTATATGATATTTATCATATCATGTATTGACTAGAAAAGTCATGTAATTATCTTCTTCCAATGATAACTTTTATCAAAATATAGAAAATGTCTTTAATTGTAGCCCTTATTTATGCGTTTAGTAGGCTAAATTGAGTGAAACAATTCTATCAAAATACTATACATTTCGACTCTACTTCATGCAACTATTTATATTACACTTTCATGATATTTACATCCATGTTACATGTTGCTAATAAAGCTTATGAGGTATTAATCAACTTGAAATGTCATTACATTTAGTTATTATATGATATTGATATATCTCAACAACTTTGTCCCTAAATCCTTAACATGGATTAATAGCAATATTGCATAATGAATATATAACTTTTATTCAATCTTTGAGAACTCATCTTAAACCTAAACTATGTCTAAGAAATTTAATTAACTAAACTTAGTATCAACATGCAATTTAATTCACTAAACTTAGTTTCCTTTAAGTGTGCATGTAAAATTTCATTTACATAAACATGCAATTTAATATGCTCTAAAAATATATGAAACATATAAAAACATGTAGTTATGATAAAAGGTACAAATGACCACCTAAGGTTTCCTAAAATATATAAGTTACTATCTACCTTTATCCATGATATTACTTTATACCTTAACATTTTTAAAATAGTCTTGGTAACACCATAAATTCTAACATAGTTAAGTTTTTAACAATTTCTTATCAATGAGTCATTAATTTATCTTATATGACGTCACGATTAGGCAATTTGAACCCACCAGACGTTGATATGGTCTTAAAATAATTTCTTTAAACGTTAGTTAAAGGTGTGATTTTGATCTTAATGTTTCATAAAAGGTCTAAATAAGTCTCTAACATTATCTATGTTACTATTTTTGCACCCTGTACTATTTTAGTAATGATAGGGTATCAAGTAGTACAAGAGATAATGATATAAGCTTACTTGAGCCTTTTGTGAAATGTTAAGATGAAAATCAAACCTTTGGCCTAGAATTTATACAACCAGGATTAAAGTATATGCATAAAATATCAAACTCTTTTTGAATCTAATTATTAATTTACATAATCTAAAATAAAATTTCTAACTCTTTAAATAATTAAATTATATCAAACCTATTGATTCCTAAATAAATTAAATTTCTATTTTAAATTGAAATATAATTTTATTTGAACATAATTTCCAACTATCTTGACCCTTCTTTCCTACTATAATTTCGAAAAACTCGTCCCTTTTTTCAATTCAATAAATAAGACATTCTAATCCATATAGAATTTCTAATCTAATTATAGATAAATTTTATTTAATTTAAAAATTATATTCTAATATTAAAGAAAAAATTCGAAAATAAATAAATATTTTAAATTTAATTGAGATAGTCCTTTGCATTAGATTAGTTTCTTAATTAATTAGAAAAATATTTTCAAAATATTAAATAGGATTTATTTTCTTAATTGATTAATGAAAACTTTTTCAAATTAAGAAAATAATTAATTTAATTTTTGAAATTAGTTTTGAATTTAAAACTCTTTTAAATTATGTTTAGAAATTAAATTATTATTTCATGCTTAAAATAACTTTATTTAGTTTATGATTACTTTAATCCAAAAATCAAACAAATTGTATTTTTCTTTATTTATCTCATACTTAAACTTGTATCTAAACAAACTCAGTCATATTTTAATCCAATAATAACTTATTCTTAACCTAGAATGACTAATCTTTGTGTCTAAACACCTTGTCTTCATCCTTAGGAAACCCTAACAACACAAATAAACCCTAGCCACCATAGAACCCTAGCCGTAGCAATATGTTAGACCAACCATTGTTGACACCTATTAGACCAGCTGCTGTCTCCTTTGTTCCTCTGCCCTAAATTCCATACACAACAATTGCTGTTATATTTTTCTTCATCATATATAAAAACATCTTCCATGCTACCGACCTGCTTTACATCGTATCTCCAATAACACGCGACTCCTTTCTCTAGCATTACTGCCTGCTGCCAGACCATTATATATGTAAGGAGCATCCATTGCATCTCTGCTATAAATGTCTCCTCTCCTTGCATCACCATTAGCTTCTCCCTTCTTTGACCATTGCCAGCTCTAATAACCATAGAATATCCGGTAACATTAATGTTGAGACAATGATCATAAACTATTAATAGTTATTGCGACTCATCAATCCCACTACCAAAAGAAATAATAACTCCAACAACTTCCCAATCACACAACTTAAAATTTTAACATCCTCATTCAAGAAAACAAGCCACAAAATCCACGTAACCTCCAGAATTCATAATGTTAGCGCATAGGACAAAAACCCATATATTCTATTATTATTCTTTATTCAGTACAGAACATGTGTATGGCTAATAATTCTGCTCCTTCTCTCTCTTGTAACAAAATCTGTTATAAATAATTAATCTGACGCACACCCACAGTGTGCTGAATTCTTTATACAATACATAGCCTTTTCTTTCCTGGTATCAGAGCGAATTTTTTCTTCAATGGCTTCCCCTTCAATGGCGTCCTCTGCTACTTCTCTCTCTACTACCCACATCTCCAAAACATACTCCCTTTTCAATTCCTCCAGCCAAACGACCTCAATTAAGATGGATAGAGAAAACTATCTCATGTGGGAATCTGTAGTCTTAAACTGATCGAAGGCAACTTTCTTGCGTCACACATTAACAACACTGGTTCAACACCTCCTAGGTTCATCTCTGAAGGAGCAGAAATGATTCCAAATCCAGTCTTCGACGAATGATATGCTGTTGACAGACTTCTGGTTGGCTGGTTACGTAACACAATGACCCAAGAAATTGACGCTCAACTACTTCACTGTCGCATAGCTCTTGATCTCTGGGTAGGTGCTCACACTCTTACCTGCGCGTCAATGAAATCACGTGTTATGGTGCTCAAGTCGAAGCTCCATCAAACACGCAAAAACTCAATGAAGATGGATGAATATATTAGGAAAATGAAAAACATTGCAGATCAGCTAATATTGGCTGGAGCTCCTGTTGCCACGGAGGACCTCATTCTTCATATACTAAATGATCTAGATTCAGAATACAACGGAGTTGTGGTAAAGCTCATCGATCAACCTAATCTCACTTGGATTGAAACACAATCTGCTCTCCTTGCATTCGAAAGTCGACTGGAACAACTTAACCATTTTTCGACTCTACCAGTTCAACCTATTGTAAATCTTGCTCACCAAGATGATGCTGAAAATCAGTTCACTAATACAAATCAAAATATCACCAAACAAAATTTCTGGAAAAGGTCACGTGGAGGCTCGCGAGGACGACGAGGTCGCGAAAATTGTGGTGGATTTAATAATCGAAATCGACCCTATTGTCATTTATGTGAGAAACCAGGACATGTAGTGGCAAACTGCTATCATCGTTTCGATAGAAACTTTCAACCTCCATCAAGTTTTGGACGTGGTTATGGGCATTATTCAGCTCCACAAGCTTTCTATACTAACTCATCTGCAGGACACTATGCTCACCCACAGACAGTATCCGATCAATCATGGTACATGGATAGTAGGGGGCAAACAATCACGTGACTCCTTATGCTGCTCAACTGAAAAACATCAATCATGTAGGTAAGACTCATCTTTATACTTGCACAACTCGTGTAGTTGGAATAGGCTCTACTTTTTTACCTGCATCAAATTCCAGAATTCATCTCAAAGACGTGTTGTTAGTACCATCTGCAACTAAAAATCTTATGAGTGTCAATAAATTCACTAAGGACAATTCAGTAGATGTTCATTTCACTAATGATGGCTGTATTATAAAGGACAAGAAGACAAGACGTCCTCTAGTGCGCGGGAGATCAAGCCAAGGAATGTATCAAATGTATGAACATGCTCCAATAGCTGCTCAAGCTCAAATGCATTCATTTACACAGAAAGAGATGGAGTTTCTAAAATGGCATTACAAATTAGGAAATCCCAGTGATAGAGTTTTAAAGCAAATACTAAATAAATGTAACGAGGATGTTCAATATCTGGATTTTGTTTGTGAAGCTTGTCAGTATGGCAAATCAAAACAGTTACCATTTTCAAAATCTGTGTCTCATGCTTCTTCTCATTTGGAATTGGTTCATACAGACCTTTGGGGACCCTCACCAGTTCAATCAGTAAGTGACCATCGGTTCTATATACATTTTGTTGATGATTACAGTAGATAAACTTGGATATATCCACTGAAACACAAAAGTGAAGCTGTAAATACGTTTAATATGTTTCGGGCACAAGTTGAGAATTATTTTAACACAAAAATCAAAACCATACAATGTGACAATGGAACTGAATACAGACCCTTTGTAAATGTGACACAAGAAGCAGGAATTACCATGCGGTTCACATGCCCGTATACTTTTGCACAAAATGGGAGAGCTAAACGTAAGCATCGACATGTTGTTGAGATGGAACTAACACTACTCGCTCAAGCTCAGCTGCCTCTCACATACTGGGTAGATGCCTTTCAAATGGCAGTATATCTTATCAACCGACTACCAACATCCATACTTAGAGGTTTTACTCCTCTGTTTCAGCTTTATAAAACAGAGCCTGATTATAAAAACTTACAGCCCTTCAGCTGTGCATGTTATCCGTGTTTAAAACCATACAATGAACACAAGTTTCAATTCCACATCCAGAGGTGTGTATATCTCGGACTTGCATCTCAACATAAAGTATCCAAGTGTCTCAGCTTTTTAGGAAAAATCTTCATCTCACGGCATGTTATATTTGCTCCCTCATTCTTCCCTTGTACTGCAGGTTTTCTGAACCGACGAGTGAGCTCCACTGAAAATGAATGCATTATACCCTTACTGATTACTCCGAACAAAGAAGTCATAATGTTCTAGAATCCTCAACCTCTGGCAATGAACATATTAGTTCGTCATACAAATCTCCTACAACTATACTCTCATCGCAGTCTCGTTCACAAGGCTGTGAATTTTCTTCAACAAATACAATAAGATCTGGTGAACCAAACATCGGTGAACAAGAAGTAGATCCGTCCAAAAATTTATCTGAAAGGCAGGAACAAGTAAATACACATCCAATGACTACACGAGCAAAGGATGGCATATACAAGCCGAAACACGCATTTATTGGACTCCTTCATTCAGAAAAATTATGTTCAACACAATCACAGAACCTCAAAGTATCACAGAAGCCTTAGCCTCACCACATTGGAAGAAAGCAATGACAGACGAATTTAAAGCTCTCCAGCGTAACAACACATGGATACTTGTCCCCTACACTAGTACACAGAAGATAGTCGACTGTAAATGGGTTTTCAAGACAAAGTTGAAACCCGATGATTCCATCCTCAAGTACAAAGCTCGATTAGTAGCAAAAGGGTTCCAGCAAGCACCAGGCATTGACTATGGAGAAACATTCAGTCCCGTAGTTAAACCAACAACAATCCGAATTGTCTTCACCATTGCCGTCACTTATGGATGAGAAATTAGACAACTAGATGTTAATAATGCATTCCTAAATGGTTTCCTTCAAGAAAATGTCTACTTGCACCAACCCAAAGGCTTCCTTGATCCTCGACGACCAAATCACGTGTGCAAATTGATAAAAGCAATTTACGGACTAAAAAAAGTACCTCGTGCGTGGTTTGATCAATTACGTATGACTTTACTCAGCTGGGAATTTCAGAATGCCAAAAGTGATGCATCGTTGTTCTTTTTACGGAAAAAGAAGCTCATAGTATATACGTCGATGACATACTTATCACCGGTAATGATCCTTGCTACCTCAACTCTCTAGTTTTAAATAATTTATTTTCCTTGAAAGATCTTGGTCCTGTCTACTACTTTCTGGGAATAGAAATTTGCAGAGATAAGTTG
>JAOTBA010000004.1:14143717-14177972 GCA_025629845.1 Erythroxylum squamatum | reverse complement strand
CACAACATTCAATGAACAGATATAACTGGGAAGGCACAACATTCAATGAACAGATAGCTGGCTCTAGAATTTTCAGAAAGGGGGAGGGAGAGAATGTCACCGTTGGATTAATGGGCGGTTGAGATGGATTGCGGGGAGTTACAACATTTAGAATTTTCAGAAAGGGGGAGGAAGAAAATGTCACCGTTAGATTAAATGGACAGTTAGAATGAATTGCGTGTCGTCCATCCCAACTCGTCCTTAGTATATCTACTTAAAGATAAGAAGATTAAATAAGCGTCCTGATTAAGTTTTGTTGGACAGGATGGATTGGACTAGCAAGGTCGGGCTCGGGCTGCATAGAATTTTGCACAGCCACCCAAGACCATACCAAATCATCCTTTAGAACAGCATTTACCGCCGGTGCCGTTGCCAGTACCAGTGCCAGCGCTAGTGCCACTATTATCTCTATCCTCACCCCTATCCCTCCTTTCATATAGCAGGGGATTTGGAAATTGGAATACCAAAAACGTCATGATACTTCAAACAGCTCTCTCTGCTCCCTCCTTTTTATCATCTTCCTCGTCTTATAGACTCAGTCCTATCCTTTTCTCCAGGCGTCGTCGTACCCTATTTCTCCTTCCATGGCGTTTCACTTCTCCTAAGTCAATAAGATTCTTCACTGGTAATCCCTGCCAATCCTCTTGTATTGTTTTGTTTTTATTTTTTTTTGTTCTATAGGCCAATCCTCTTTAGCTGTCAGTTAATTTATGGCTTGCTGGTTTGCGTTTCAGTTGCTGCAACATCAGATAGTAGCGGCGTGTTTACTTCTCCGGAGATTGCCAAGTCTTTCGATTTTTCTTCCGAGGAGAGGATTTATAATTGGTACTCCGCATTTTGAAAGTACCCTTTCCACTGTTATTTCTTCTTTTCTCTGAACATGATTAACCATCACGCTGTGTTTCATGAACTCCTTTGTAAGTGTTGAATGCTTCGTGTCCTTTTCTAAATTTTAGATGCAATAGGAGCAAATTTTGATGCTTTCTTTTCTCATCCTGTTAGTTCTTAAGGTATGTACCAAAATAGAAGTTAGATCCTAATGTTTGACAGTGCTTGGAAAAGATCCTAAGATTTATCGAGGTAAACTGTTCTTAAGATTTATCAAAGTAAACTATTTTCTATCAGGGTACTTAGGAAAACTATGGAGAGGTATTTAGAGGTTATGAAAGTTCCTATGATCTATATATGGGTTCTGTTCAAGTGCAAAATTTAGGTGTTTTTCTCCTAGTCGTAGTTGCAAGTGCTAGGGTCACCTGTTTAAGGTGATGTTTGATTCTCACCGCCAACATCCCTACACTCACCAACCACGATTGGTCTTTGATTAAAAACCAGTCACTAGAGATCCCTCGAGTGAGATACACGCCCTACCAAAAATTTGTTGTTTGTCTTATGTGCATGAAAGCGCATGTGACGAAGTTCTACCACACTGTCACCTCTCTTGATGTTGCCTCTCGCTTCCGACTGACCTGGGTATTTGATCCACCGCCATCGTCGATTGCCTAGGGGATTTGTGCACTGCTTCACTTCTGTTATTGAGATATAGTGACAAAACTATTTTTTTGTTAAAATTGATAATGAGGTTATTTGAAACTGTTGGATACTTGGTGTGTGTTGGCTCAACACGTGGTCTTGATTGGTGTGGCATATTGAACTCTTCAGATTGATTTACCAAAAAACTTTTAACATAGTTATGTGGGTATATTTGTTTCTTTTTCTATTGTTGATGAACACAAGTCAGTTATGGTTACTAATGTTATTCCAGTGATGTCTAAGATCACTGAACATAAATTGACATATCCTAATTATCTAGATTGGAGCAAAACAATTAAAATTTATTTGCACAATACTTTTAAAGATGACCATCTCACAGATGATTCGCCTTCTAATAATACAAGAGGTGAATGGCTAAAAGATGATGCTAGATTATTTTTACATATTTGAAATTCGATAGATATTGAAGTGGTCAATATGATTAATCACTGTACGTTAAGGAATTGATGGTGTATTTGTAATTTTTTGTATTTGGGAAAAGAGAATATTTCTTGTATCTATGAGGTTTGTAAGAATTTTTATTGGGTTGAACAAATGATCAATCTCTTCAATCCTATCTTATGAATCTAAAAAAGGTTTATGAAGAATTCAATGTCTTGCGACCTTTTAGTTCTGATATCAAGTTACAACAAACTCA
This sequence comes from Erythroxylum squamatum, assembly GCA_025629845.1. Lineage (NCBI taxonomy): Eukaryota > Viridiplantae > Streptophyta > Magnoliopsida > Malpighiales > Erythroxylaceae > Erythroxylum > Erythroxylum squamatum. Next base: position 14,175,745 of record JAOTBA010000004.1, on the reverse strand, counting down.
GCAAGATAAAATGGAAGTCATGAGTCTTTTGGCAAACTTAATTCTTTATTTTGATTCAGCCAAGTCACGGATTCTCTCCATTATGGAAATGTCCCTGTTGAATTAAGAAAAGGGATGGGAAGAGCCTGCAAAAATTAGCAACTCTCACTCTTTTTATATACTAGATTTCATATATAATAAGTGACAATTATAATCGTAATCAAATCAAATCATAATTCCTAAAGATACATTTTGTAATCCCTAAAGATACTGAATCATATCACCTCATCATCATCATCATCATCATCATCATCACCCAGTATGAAGTCCCGCAATGAAGCGGGGTCTGGAGAGGTCTAATAGTACGAAGTCTTACCTTTACATAATAGAGAGGTTGTTTTCGGTAGACCCACATGCAAATGAGACAATATAAGAGTGATGCAAGTTGGAGAGAGAGAAGGCAAAACTAGCACGAAATAAATACGTAAAAGGCAAAAAAAAGGTCCGATTCTAGTTAAACCTTAAAAAAATAATAATAATATATGGAACTAAAAATAATCAGAAAATTAATAAATAATAAAATAGCAATAAAATAAAACTACGATAAATAATAAATAATTTGCCAACTAACAAAGCCTTAGTCATGCACCCAAAAAAAAAAAAAAAACCAATTGTGTTACATGACTTCCAACTAAAGACTTGGTACTAATTCATATCATAATTAGATCTTATTCTCTAACACCCCCTTGAGCTGGAGCATATATATATCATAAGCTCCAAGCTTGTTACACAGTTGTGTTACATGACTTCCAACTAAAGACTTGGTAAATAGATCAAGTAATTGGTTCTCAGACTTCACATAAGTAGTTTTTATCACATTTTTTTCACCTTCTCTCTGACAAAGTGACAATCTACCTTAATATGCTTTGTACTTTTATGAAAAACTAATTAGAAGTACCATCTTTAGATCTTGCAACTTCGATTCCTAAAAAATACTTCAATAGACCAAGATCTTTTGTTTGGAATTGTTGTTGCAGAAATTCCTTCAATCTATGAATTCCACTTTGATCATCACCAGTAACAATATCATCAACATATACGATCAATAGAATTTTACTAGATCTTGTGTGTTGGTATAATACCGAATGGTTGACTCTACACTGCTTGAGACTAAATTTTTTCGCAGCTGAACAAAACCGTCCAAACCATTCTCTAGGAGATTGTTTTAATCCATATAACGATATCCTCAATTGGCACACTTTCTTAGACTCCCCCTGAGCAACAAACCTTGGATATTGCTCCATATAGATTGTTTCTTCAATATCACCATGAAGGAATGCATTTTCGATGTCAAGTTAGTAGAGCGGCCAAGAATGAGTTGCGGTTAAGGAGATAAACATATGGACTGATGCCATTTTTGCTGCAGGAGAAAACGTTTCAGAATACTCAATATGATAGACTTGTTTGTATCCTTTAGCAACAAAACGAGCCTTTATTCATTTAATAGATCCATCAGCAAGTGACTTAATAGTATATACCCATCGACAACCAATAATTGAGGCATCAGGAGGAGGAGTAACAAGCTTTCAAGTGTCATTTGACCATAAAGCATCTATTTTCTCTTGCATAGCTTGCTTCCACCCAGGGTTTTGTATAGCCTTTGTTATACTCTTAGGTATAGACACATAATCTAGGTCTGATAGAAAAGAAAAAAAGGAGCGGACATATGGTTATAAGAAACAAAGTTAGAAATCGAATGATGGGTATAAGATCGTTTACCTTTCCTTAAAGCAGTATGCCAGTTTAGGTCATTGTTTTCTAGATTTGGCGACAAATTAGTTGCCGAAGGAGAGGGCTCATTCGGATCACTATCTACCATTCAATGAGGTCATCGGGAATAAACTTGCAAATTTGCTCGAGACAATTGACGAAGATAAGAAGGATTGGAATTGGTAGGTGAATTGTTTGAACTTTTAGGCAAATTATCCAAGGAGTTGTCAAAAGGTGAGCGTAAACAATGGTGGAAGCTTTTGGCATCTTGACTCTTGGAGAAGTATGTAGTGTTCTCAAAGAATGTTACGTTTGTGCATACAAAAAATCTTTTAAGTGAGGGACTGTAACAACGATAACCTTTTTGTGATCTTGAGTAATTGAGGAAGATACATTTGATTGCTCGTGGAGATAATTTGTGAATTGCTGCTAGAGTTGGTGGACAAAATAGACACATCCAAAGATACGAGGCTGAAGAGGAAACAAAGGAATATTAGGAAACATAAAAATATGAGGGATTTGACCTTTAAGGGTAGTGGATGACATTCTTGTAACAAGATAGTAAGTAGTTAGGACATCATCACTCCAAAACTCCTTAGGAACCTTCATCTCAATTAGTAAGGTGCGGCAACTTGTATGACATGTCTTTTGCTTTCAGTAACACCATTTTGTTGTGGTGTGTGAAAATAAGAATATTGGTGAATCATACCACATTTTTTTATGTAAGACCGAAAGGATTAAGAAAAATACTTTTTAGTATTATCACTTCTGAGGATACAAACGGGACAACCAAATTGAGTTTTGATTTTAGGGCAAAAGGATTGAAAAATAGAAAATAATTTGAAGCGTTCTTTCATTAGATATAACCAAGTCATTTTAGACCAATCATCAACAAAAACAACAAAGTAACAAAAGCCAAGTTTTGAGATCACACAAGATAGACTTTAAACATCATAATGAACTAACACAAAAGAGCTTTTGACTCTATTATTAACTCTGGATGGAAGAGCAGCACAACGATATTTTTCAAGTTGAAAGGTCTCACAATCTAGATGAAGATTTGAATTCAAATTAGGAATTTTTTTAATTCTTTGGAGGGATGGATGACCTAGGCGACTATGGATTTGGAGAGGTGAAGCAACAACTAAGCAAGCAGTTAAACAATTGTCAAAATAGTAGAGACCTCCAAGTTCACACCTTCCTCCAATCATCTTCTTTGTCTTCAATTCCTAGATAACAACAGAATGAAGGAAAAAAGAGACAGAACAATTCAATGTTTTGGTTAGTTTACTGATCGTCATTAAGTTGAACGAAAATTTTGGAATATACAATGTTGCTGGTAATGTCATTAAAGGAGAGGAAAATGTAGTGCCAACCCTACTTATACTAGTCGTGGCACTATTAGCAACAGTAAGTGAGGTTTTGGTACAAAGGTAATTTGATTAAAAAGTTATAGGTTACCTACAATATGGTCAGTAGCTCTTGAATCTATAATCCAAGGTTTAACAGAAGACGATATACAAGTTGTGTGATTACTTATGTGAGCAAACGATGCAATTGGTGTGATTGCTTGCTTGGCCGCTTGATACTGTCGAAAAGCTGCATATTCTTCTTCAAATATGAAATTGTTTCCACTTATTGAGGTAGAATAACTAGAGGCCTCCACGATATTAGTAGATTGAGAGGGATTCGGGCGTAACTCTAGGTGTAAGTCCCAGCAGTAGTCCAGAACATGCCCATCCTTGCCACAATGGTTACATTTCCTTTGGCCTCCTTTGCCTCTTCCTCCATGACCACCATAACCACCACGACCACCTTAGTTACTTCGGCCTCCATTACCTCTTTCACTATTGTGAATAGCGAGAGCAAAGTTGACTTCACTTTCTTATGTTGGCCCTTTCAATGATCAAGAGATGCGTGAATATGTCTCAGCAAGTGATGGAAGTTCAATGCCATCTAGTATCTGGGCCTGAATTGGTTCATATTCTGGTCTAAGTCAGCCATGTATCTCAGCACGAATAACTTTTCTCTTTCCTTCAGAAGTTGATCCTTATTTATTATTATTAGTTGGGTTGCTAAATGTTGTACAAATAGATTCTTTATTTCTGAAAAATACTCGGTGTGATTCTTCTCTTTTTGCTCACATTTGAACAATTCCACAAATAAATCATATATACGAGTAACATTACTGGAAAAAAAATGTCTCACTTACTCCCATAACTCCTTTAGTGAGTTTACATGTTGGCACATGTCAACAATATTTGGCTCCATGACATTCCAAAGGCTTATTATTTGATTGTCATGTTTTTCCCACTTCTTATAACCCGGGGACCTAATATCAGGAGTTGGATCCGTGAGATACTCATATCTACTTAGGCCCTTGAGATATACAATGATCGCCTTCTCCCAAGGTACATAATTCACTCCATTCAATTTCCGATTTGTGATTTGTTGAACTGTAATGAGTGGCTGTCTATCAGTACTGTTAGTTTTGAAGTCACTCATGATGTAATCGACGCAAAAAGATGTTAACGAGAAGATGAACTTCAAATATTAACAACTTGTGCGACAACAAAAGAGGGACTACGACTATGAAGGAATCGACAACGATGGTCAAACATACAAACTCTATTTTTAGCAATTAAATACAGAAAAATGCATCGCTAACATGTTTCTGGAGTTGGTGCGATTCAGTCTATTGTAGCAGGCTTAACGAAGCGTCACCAGAAGGTGGTGCATGGGCTACATGTGTCGATTGGATAGTGGCTGCCGGCAGTGCGTGGGGATGTGTGGGACACTCGCTGGCATTGTTTCTTCTTCTATCTTGGTCGATGGTGGCTGCTTGAGGTGTATTTGGGGTTAGATTGTTGAGTTTAGTTTTATTTTTGTGAGCAAGGCTTAGGTATGAGTTTTGGTTGTGAGAAGAAAAGGAATTAGAGGTAGGATTTATAACTTGCTCTGATACCATGTTGATAAGAAAAGGGATGGGAAGAACTTACAGAAATCTGTAGCTCTCACTCCTTTTATATACCAGATTTCATGTATGGTAAGTACAATTATAATCGTAATCAAATCAAAACATAATTCCTAAAGATACATTTTGTAATCCCTAAAGATACTAAATAACATCACCTAAAGATACTGAATCATATCATAATTTGATCTTATTTTGTAACATTCCTCTTTACATGAGGTATTCTCCAGAGTTACGTGTACCAACAATAATACTATTGTTGCTCCACCCGTTCAATTGTCTCAGAATAATGAATGTTCCTCTAATTGAAGTCAGAATAAAGGAGACAATATAGGGGGTAGTATTGTATGTAACTACTATTATCAGGCAAGTCATATCAAACGCACTTATCCAAAATTGCAAAACAAATAAAAAAATCTCACTTAGATTGTGTTGCAGCTGTTTCTACCACACTTAACACATCTTTAGAGCAAATAGTCTTTAGTTTCTATGGATAGCTAAATTAAGCCAATACCAAGAAGCCATTAAGAGCTTATCCTTAGAAACATTTCTTTATAGCCATTTTCAAACAAAGGATTTGGGGACTTTAAAGTATTTTTTGGGAGTTAAGGTAGCAAGGAATAAGAGTGACATCTTCTCATCTCAAAGAAAATATGTGCTTTATTTGTTGTCTAAAACTGGGAAAATAGGGCCTAAACCATGTAATACTCCTATGTCACCTAATGTGCAACACAAAAGATAGTTTGTTTGAAGATCCTGAGAAGTATATGAGATTGGTTGGAAAACTAAATTATCTTACAATGACATTACCTACTCGGTCAGCATAGTGAGTCAATTTATGGCTTCACCAACAATTTATTACTAGGTTGTTTTAGAGCTAATCTTTTGTTACTTGAAGGGATCAACCGAACGAGGTACACTGTATTAAAATCACGGTCACATTTGTATAGAATGCTTCTCATATGCAAATTGGGCAGGGTCCAAAACTGATCCAAAATCTATCACAAGCTATTATGTCTTTGTTGGGGGAAATTTGGTTTCATGGAAATGTAAAAAGCAAAATGTTTTATTTCGCTCGAATGCAGAACCATAATACAGAGCTATGACATAATCTGTGTGTGAAATAATGTGGATATATCAACTTTTGATGGAAATTAGGCTTAAAGTCTCAATGCTAGCGAAGTTATGGCATGATAATTAAGCTGCTCTTCATATAGTCTCTAACCTTGTGTTTCATGAATGAACTAAGCATATTGAAATTGATTATCACTTTTTCGTGAAAAGGTGCAGCAAAATCTAGTTTTTACATGATATGTGAAGAGTGGAGAACAACTCGGAAATCTCTTTACAAAGGCTCTAAATGTGACCCAGGTTGAATATTTGTATAACAAGTTTGGCATGATCAACACCTGTGCTCCAGCTTGAGGGAAATTGTTACTGTTACAAATTATGAATTAATATACAGATATAATAAGGATTGTAGCTTGATTGTAGGAAGCTTGATTATAGGGATTGAGATATTATCTTCCTACCATCTTTAGGCACTTATAATGTATATAAATAAAGGATTATTAGTAAATACAAATTATCTCGTTATTCATAACAGCTACAAAGTGCATATTTGAATAATGATTATTTAATTGCTCCATTTTGAAATTATTTAAGGGTTTGCTTTCATTTAGGAACCTAAATTGGTGCATATAATGCTTATCATGGCACTCTCTTGTGTATCTTGACTGTTTTTGTTTTGTAATTTTGGAGTCTAGGTGGGAATCCCAAGGATATTTTAAACCAAATTTGGATCTCGGAAATGATCCATTTGTGATATCAATGCCACCTCCTAATGTAACTGGTTCACTTCATATGGGGCATGCAATGTTTGTGACTCTGGAGGTTTGTATCTCTATTTGAATTTTTGATTTTTGCTCAGGTTCTTATTTCATTTTATAATATCATATTTGTCTTATACAATCATGAATTTATATTTGAGTATCTACAGTCTAATATAGTACTATGGTGAGGTAAATATATCAATCAATATGATCCCGACAATTTGTTCACTGATTATGTTTCCTAACCAAAACAAAATAATTCATAATTAGCAAGTACTTTTCATGAAGAGTAGTTATTATCATTACCAAAACCTCTATTTTGATTATTTAAATGCTTTTAATACTTGTTAAAATTTGTTCCAACACAAAAAGAGACTTGTAATAAACCATTGCTTCTATTCAGAATTGAGGAAATGACCCAAGGTGACTCTCCCTGTTCCTTCCCTTTCTCTATTGAATGAACGATATTAGTGTGGTTACAATTAGATAAAGAATTGAACAAATTAGCTAATTTAGAGGTTATCAAGAAAACTTCCTTGTCATATCACAATATTGACTGGTTTTATTGTATGTGTGCTATCTTCCCCCTAGTTTTCTTCAGTGGACTTGAATTAAATTTTATGACTTGTAAAATGTTTTGATACTACTTGTTATCAAAGCTATAACGAATGTTGTGTTTTTTTGAAGAAAATAGTTTTTTAGAAAAATGAAACAAGGTCTTTTCTTTTCCATTACCTTTATTTGGAGTAAAGTGATTGTGTTGGTTTGAAAAGTGATTGAACTGAGAATAGATTGTAGGTTATGTGGATTACGTAAATGAGGGTAGATGTGAATTGTTAAGAACAACTGTGTTAAATTTGTAATGGGCCCACACAAGGAGAAAAGTTAGACCATACACAAGCCCAAGTGAGGTTCCATCCTAAAACCATTTGGCTATAGGTGGAGTAGCCCACTAGGTTTATATGTTAGTTTTCTTTCCAGTATTCTCAACAAACTGATACTGATATGTGATTAGATTCTTGTTAGTTGTAAGCATTATTTTATGGTCTTTGGTGGCAAAGTTTGGATTTGGGTGTACTCTGTTACTAATCCCATAAGTTTTTATAATGGTGTATTTAAACTCTCTGAGTTCAATCAAATGCAATTTGATAATTTTAACTAATTAATAAATGGTGATGAGTGGAAAGCTTTAAACACATACGTTCCTTCTGAAGTTGACAATTGCATTGATAAAGATGCGTCTTATATAATGGAGACTCTAATATGATATGGTATTTGAATGGAAAATAAAAAAAATAAAGAGAAGTCCATTTTCTGAGGAAGTATTATATAAGGGTGAGTAGTTCAGTTGCTACATCATGTAAGGTGTCCTGCAAATAAATGGTATCATAACTAGTGAATATTTCCACTCTATTGATCAACACTTGGTTCAAATTTTTAACCTCCTACGATGACTTTTCAAGTGGGTTAATTTTATAGAGTACAAACTTTAGCGACTTCCAAGTGCATTAGTGCATTAGGCCGTGAGTTTATTTACAGCTTTGTGTTTTTCTTGTTTCCTCTTCTATATTTTGTATGTTTCTTGCATCTGGACTGAGAGAGGTTTCTTTAAGCATTTCTATTTTGTTTTGTAGATTTTTGCTTTAATGTCATTTGTTGTTTCAAATAATTGATGGATATAAACTGCATGATGGTAAGCTGTTAACTTATTCCATGTCATCTGAGGGAAGCGGTTGAAATTTACATATTGGTTTAAACTTGTATAGCATGGTAACATTCTTTTCTTGTCTGATCTTTCTCATCTTAATGCATGACCTGCTTGATATTGTTTCTCCATTTACCCTTCATTGTAGTGCTTATGACTTTTGATATCATAGGGAGATGCCATCGAATGAAATGTACTTCAGTTAGCATGATACAATTACAGTCTCTTTGTTTTTCTAAATGCGTGGCCTGCTCCAGGGATCATGTTCCTCTGTGTTCCTTATTCTGTAATCTGTATACATCCCTGTATCATGGTCAGATACAAGTAAATGAAAGAAAGTTAAATACCACATTAGTTTTGTCTGGCTGATTTTATCTTTATGCATTACCTGCTTCATTAATGATGTTTCTCTGTTCTCATAACTTTTTCATTCTTGTGCTTAGGATATAATGGTTAGATACAATCGAATGAAAGGAAGACCAACACTTTGGCTTCCTGGGACTGATCATGCTGGTATTGCTACTCAGGTTAGCCTACAGCCTGACATGCTTAGATAAAAGCTGGTGGTCAATTTCTTTTTTCTGTCAATGATCCCATTTACTGATTCCTGTTTTGAACATATTAGTGATTTCCTTCAATATTCTTTATGTTTATTTTTGGTCTTCTTTTAATCTTTGTTTGACTTCACCGTGTTGTTGGGTATGTCCTTGCTATGAACATGTTTAAGGAAACACACCGAATATACTTAGTAAGGGGCAGTATCAACCTTAAAAATTATTAAATCGTTTATGAAACTTGATTATTTACCTATTCAGGCAATTGATTGACTTTTATACGCCTTTGGTATTCACAGATGCAAAAAGTAGGCTATAAACCCTAATATTTATAGTTAGTTGCTACAAAGGATCAAGTTTTGAATTGAAGTTCTCATAAAGTTGAAAGCAACAGTTCAATGTTTACTATCAGGTAGATGCAAAAGATTTATCCCAAAACCTGTGCTAAATAGTGTGTTAATAGATATAATAGTTCATCCTAGATATTTCCAGTGAGTGTCTATATTTAAAATTTGCCCCTTTTTTTTTCCATCAATACCTATTGTTGAAGATTATATACTATGTTGTTTTAGTTGGTTGTAGAAAAAATGCTTGCTTCTGAAGGAATCAAAAGGACTGAACTGGGTAGAGATGAGTTCACTAGAAGAGTATGGGAGTGGAAAGAGAAGTATATTCTCGTATCTCAATATTGCCCTTTACTTGTTCATGAGATGAAAATTTCCCTTTTCTTGGCATCTTTTCTACCCATATGTATACCTGTTTGTGTTCATGTGTGGTTGCGCCAGAGCATGTATTCACTTGATATTTTGATTGTGGCTGCCTGCCATGCATTCATGGACAGTCCTAGTTCTTCCTATTTCATAGTAATTGTGACTTGCTCTATAAATTTAAGTCAAAGAGTGTTACGAAATGGACCTCTGTTGAAGGGACAAGTGAACTTTGAACTACCAGTGTCTGGTCAAACTTAATTTTGAGCTCAAACCATGGAGTCTTATGAAGACCTCCTACAAGGGTTACACAGAATAAAAATCCAAATATAGTCACCATTAAAATTGTGCAAAAATTGTGAAAAACTATTTCTAAAACTTCCGCTAGAAGACTTGTTTCTGTGGAATATCAACTTGATCTGAATGGAACAGACACTGTAATGCATAATTTGTGATTGTATAGGTAAACAGAAACAGGGTAGCATACTGAGTCTTATCTTCGGGGGGTTCTGTAACGGTTAGTGTGTCATGTAAAATTGAGCCTTATCTAATAGCTTAAGTTTTTGCATTTGTTGCATAACATTACAACTTAATATTCGATACTTTTAAAAAGTAATCACAATGATGAAAAATTCTTTGTTAATTTGTGTTCATTACTTGAAATTCAGCTTGTTAACTAAAATGAGATGCATGATGTATGGTCATAAAAAGAAATCATTCACATGTTATGACAACTCATGACCTATTGAATGATTTATGTTTAAATTAGATAGCAAACCCATATCAGCACTGTCAGAACATGTGTTTCTTGCTACTAATCTTATCTTTCACTTGAGTTGAGGGTTGAAGAAACTTAAATTACAAAAGGCTGAAAGTTTTCAACTTTCAAGGATTACATGATCTCTATTGTTTTTGAGGGTTCTTCTATCATTGACATGCATGTTTCAGCTGTTAGGGAATCCCATCTTTTCTCCCTTCCTTTTTTGGTCTAATTCTGGATCTCTTACTGTGTTTTTATGTTTCAGATATGGAGGAACTATAGTGGATCAGATTAAGAGGCTTGGCGCCTCCTGTGACTGGACTAGAGAGCATTTTACCCTTGATGAAGAGCTTAGTCGTGAGAAAAATTTCTACCCAATAGATCATTGGCGAATCTGGAAAATTCATATGTAGTAAATAGATATATGCATGGACTGTTTTAGGGATCAACCCTTGTTAATTTTTCCATTTGTCTTATGGTTAATGTTTTACCTTTTATATTCCATATACTTGTCAATCTCTTATAGTCTAATTTCCTATTTGAGCATGTTTTAGAAAAATCATGAAATATCGTTCATTAGTCAAGTGGACAAGTGGGTATCTAGTTCTCACTTAGTATTTGATATTACTTCCTTAAATTTTTACAGGGGCTGTGATTGAGGCCTTCATCAAGCTTCATGAAAAGGGCTTAATCTATCAAGGTCAAATAGCTGGATCCTCTTTTGCATTTTCTTTGTAGCCCTCGATGCAGGTTCTGTGATGTTTAAAAGACTTCTAATGTCTAGGCATATTTTCATCAGAAGAACTTTTATTAGATGATTCTTTTGGTTAATATGGGATCTTAGTAAGCCAAATTTACCAAATCCAGAACGTGCAACACACCACCCTTTTAACCCTGCCAAACTAGAGAGCTGGTGTTTTATGACTTTTTTATTCAACCAGAATCATGCTATGACATTTCTGCTGGTACTGCAACCTTATCATTCAGATTGTTTCTGAGATAGTATTTAACTTTCCTATCATTTTATGCCTTAATGTGGGCCTTATTAATGGTGACATTATGGAGGTTGTTTTCCCTTGTTGTGCATTGTTTGGCCCATATATCAATCCATGATGTAAATTTTGCTTTATAGGCTTCAATCACTTGTTTGTAGGGAATCTGTAGTCAACTGATATAACCTTTCTTTCAGGGTCTTACTTGGTTAACTGGTCTCCTAACCTACAGACTGCAGTATCAGACCTGGTATGCTGTTTAGGATTCATTTGTTGCATTTTTTATTGCAAAAAATATTATTTGATGTAAGCCCCCCCTTTTGACATAGGAAGTAGAATACTCGGAAGAACCTGGTACTCTATATCACATCAAGTATCGTGTAGCCGGAGGTTCAAGGTAGTCATGGGAGTTGCACGGTTCTTGTTGCTTTTCCCTTCTATGTTGGAGAATAATAATAGTTTTCCTTGGGGTTGTGGTGTTTAGTAGAATTCTTGGATCAATGAACATCAAGCAATGCAGTATTGTTCACATAGTTATCAATTTCATTATTGGTACTTATGTAATCTGTTAAATGGTTTGCCCAAAAGCATGATAACTAATTTTCAGAAAATTAAAATTATGTTCTTTGAAGTATGGAACTTTTTGCTTCTTTATAAGGGTTTATGTAACTTACAGTACCTGCTCTGGAGTTAAAATTGCAAAAGATTTCATTATCCTGTGGTGAACCATATCTTCTGGTGTAAAAATGGAGCTAGAGAAATGCACTGAGATATATAAATTGGTATGCTTAGTGGCCTACTTTGTGGTTCTGGATTTTAAAACAAAAAAAGGGATGATGAGGATTTACTTTTCTGCAAATTTAAGAGCTCTAAACTGGGGATGCCTTTGCTGGATAAGATCCTGTTATTCTATTAATTTATTGTAGAAGAAAAGTTTGGTATTCTAGCTGATATTATATTTGATTTTATTATATTCAAAAAGTTTCTCATATGTTCTCTTAGACACTGTCCGCAATTTTTACACTCTTTATTTCCTAATAATTTGAACTTTTGTGTTCCTTTTTTTTATCTTCAAAATATCTGATTGTTGTTTTTTTCTCATGGTAGGAGTGACTTTTTGATAGTAGCGACAACTCGTCCAGAGACTTTATTTGGGGATGTTGCCATTGCAGTGAACCCTAAGGTGGGACAGCATGTTAGTTAGTTAGAGATAGGCCTTTATTTCATGGACTTGTACTGTATTACAATCTGTTCGCTCTATACCTTATATGAGTTTCGTCAGTCTCCTAGTAATATCCTTATCTTGCACTTGAGCTTCTGTTGGTAAAGCCCAAACACAAATTGCGAATATCACTACTGCCACATCTAAAAACCTTTGCTAAGACAGAATCCATGCACACCTCATAACCAAGAGGAATGTTGATATCTTGATCAAAACTGATGGCCTAAAATGCTTACCTTATTGGAGATTCATATTACACCAAGAATTGTTGTAGATCCTGTGTTTTGTTTGGAGACCAGTGATTGTAATGAAAAAGAAAGATTGTGATTAAAACATAATCTCATCATTGGTTTAGAAAGATATGAATCTTTGGGTTCTTTCTATTGTTTGATTGATTTGTTATAAAAACCTCAGGGTAGCAATATATTAAAGAATTATTGAAAAGTTATTTGATTGCAGTTCTGGAATTTAATGTGCCATATTTTCAAACTGGTTTGTTATATGAGGTATTTAGTACAAGCACGAAATAACAACTGCCTTAAGGTTGCCAAGAAGTTAGCTTAGCATTCATGATTTTGTTTCTATCATTTTCTTCTAGTAATTTGGTATCCATGTACGATATCACTTCTTTGTTGGGCAATACATTATGCAGGATGAACGCTATATGAAGTATATTGGAAGGATGGTTGTTGTACCTATGACATATGGCCGTCATGTGCCCATTATCTGTGATAGGGTAACATGTCCATCCATTTTTCCTATTAGTTGTTTTCAGATAATGTTCCAATTTCAGTTCGTTACTATTCTTTTGGAACGATGCATTAGACATCAAATACGGGATGACCCAAATTTTAGTTTTCTACTTATATTTCCTCAGTTTACTCTTATCATATTCCTTCACCGTAAATTCACTGTTGAAGAATTAGTGAAGTTCTTTCTGTTTGCAAAATAACAAATTTATTTGGACATTGATTCTGTAGCTGTCCAACTTATCTTACTTCCTGTTGTGATCCTCTTACTTATGTTGCTTCTACCTTTTATCTGTCATAAAGTGAGTGTTAAAGGTGATAGACTTCATTCTTGATTTGATTTTGATGTATTTGGAATGGTTTTGTGGAAGTAAACTATTGCTCTTTGACAGCATGTAGATAAAGAATTTGGGACCGGTGTTTTGAAAATAAGCCCTGGACATGATCACAATGATTACTTCCTTGCTAGAAAGCTCGGTCTCCCAATACTTAACGTGATGAATAAGGATGGAACTCTTAATGAAGTTGCTGGGCTTTATTGGTATGGTTATGAATGTTTTTCAAGAATTTTGCAGCTGACCAGGGTTTTATACATCTAATCTATGATAATGACTTGGAATTTTAGTGGCCTTGATCGATTTGAAGCTCGAAAGAAACTATGGGCAGATCTTGAAGAGACTGGATTAGCCGTGAAAAAGGAGCCTCACACTTTGCGGGTTCCCAGATCTCAACGTGGAGGAGAAGTGAGCAAAAATAATCTTTCTTGTTTTTCATTTTAAAATATTTATTAGACTTGAGATGCGTAACTCTACAACTAATTTTGATGCATGACATATTCTAGATAATAGAGCCACTAGTGAGTAAGCAGTGGTTTATAAACATGGAGCCACTGGCTGAGAAGGCACTTCGAGCAGTTGAAGATGGAAGACTAACCATTATACCTGAGAGATTTGAAAAGGTATGTTAGATATGATTTGGGGTGGCTTTCAGCAATTTGACTTCTGAATAGTATCTGTTTTTCAGCCCAAAGCCTTATATTTTTGTAGCTTCCTGCTTGTGCATATCCTTTCCATGGTCAATTTCGGCCCTTGTTATAGGATCCCCTTTTAGTTTGAACCTTAGATACAGCCGCCTTAAATAATAGCAAACCACAAAAAAGGGATTGATGGAGAAAGCGAGGGCATCATACAATGATGATTTGTGTCCTCCCTTAGTCCTGGTATACTGGGATCCTGCTTTTACAGAAGCCTGAGTGCTTCTAGTGGAGTAAAGCCAAATGAATGTCAAAATTTTGAGGTTTGGCTCCTACGAAGAGTCATTCTATTAGAGCATTAGAAACTAAAACAATCCCAAGGCTATATGGGCATGGCAAGTTATGCTGGAGAATGCATTCTTGGCTAAATTGCCAATAAGGATGGAGAGCAGGACCTGTCCTGCATTTTGATAATGTTGCATTCGAGAGTGTATGAGAATAAGTGTATTTTAGTCAGTCCTGTAATTATGAAACACTTGTATATAATATATTCAGTAGTGAGTTAGGGTTAACCACCCGAAAAGTGCACCGTTTTACAGTTCTTCACATGATATTAGAGCATGAACTGTAAATTCTCACTCAATCTGACCTTTTTCAAAGCTGTCAAGTAGGACGAAAAGAAGATGGGGATTGGACTAATACTGGTTATGTGGTCTCACAAGTATCCCTTAATTTTCAAGTTCTAGATGATTACTAGGAACCACAACTCTATGTAATCTAGACCTTTTGGATTAGCTTCGACCTTTTGTACTCTAGATTGTAAATATTTAATCAATGCAATCTTTAATTTTCAAAAAAAAAAAAAACAAAGAGATTGTTGGACAAGTTTCCTTGATCATCTTATTCACTGTATTCCTTAATTCATATAAATTATTCTGAGGTTAGCTGTAGGTATCATTTTCAATTAAGGTTTTTCAATTTTATTACAAGACGGAGTTCTATACTTTCTAATAATTACTACTATGATGCTGCAATATGATGTCATGCGCCCATGGGCGTGCAAATTCTTGAGTAATGTAATATGGCTTTATCCTGTGTGCTTTGCATATGCTTCTGTTGTCTTCTCTCTTTCAAATTTCTTCTGCTTCAATTTTGATGCAGATATATAATCATTGGCTATCCAATATCAAGGACTGGTGTATAAGCAGACAATTGTGGTGGGGACACCGCATACCTGTTTGGTATATTTTTGGAAAAAATTGTGAAGAGGATTACATAGTTGCTAGAAGTGCTGATGAAGCTCTTGAAAAAGCTCATGATAAGTATGGAAAAGATGTGGAAATATATCAAGACCTAGATGTTCTTGATACTTGGTTTTCAAGGTATATGAGTTACTGAATGTATTGCTTAATTTTATATGCCAAAATATGGAAGAGGTTAGGGTTTAATTGCTTTCTAATGCAACTTCTGCAGCAGAAAATTATTCAGGAACAGGAGCAAAATTAATAGTGCTCAGCTTTATGATGATGAAGAGATAGTGTTCTATCTTGGTGTTAATTCCCCATCACAGGTCCTTCTTGGACAAAGTAATGGGTTAATGTTGTGTACCAACTCCAAGCATTGATTTGTTGAAAACTTTATGCCTTGTTCACTATCCTTCTCCCTTCGTTTCATACACGAACTCGTATCATTTGCCATTTCTTACATCACATGTATTTATTATCCTTCACCATTTATATCATATAAAGTATCTCATTATATAATTGGTTTTATCTGGGTTAGAATTGGGTGGAGTGATGCAATTATTATATCACTCGATGAATAGCTTTTAATTCTTGCATTAATAAAGCCAACATACTTACTAGCAAATGAAATCAGTTTGATTTTTTAAACCTCATATTGTTCAGCTTTTGTCTGCAGCTCACTATGGCCCTTTAGTACTCTTGGGTGGCCAGACATGTCATCGGAAGATTTTAAGAATTTTTATCCAACAACAATGCTTGAAACTGGGTAGGTTGTGGTTTTTCTGGTATCCATTACTTTGACTTGTGCACTTGGTTTTTCATTTAAAGGGTTTGTGCACATTGGATGTGTTTGATACTTCTTTACTGGTCATTGAGTAGTATGTGTTTGATGCGAATTTAATTTTGAACAAGTTGATGAATCAACCAAATTTTTTCGAGGCAAACATGCTCTGGGAGAGTTTAGTTTCACATTTTTGTAGTAAATATGAAAGCCACCTGTTTATACAGAACTTCTTGAAATGATCTTTAAGAGGGAATATTGCAACTGAAGTAAATTGTTAAAATGGAGCATCTGCTGTTTAATTCCTTTCTCCCAGCTTGCCAATATTTCTATACCCGGCTTGCATATGGATAGGATGTGCTTTGAAAACTTGATTTTGCATCATGGCTACCTTGTGATTTAGTTTAACTTTGAAAATTTGCTAGTAGAAGGATTACTTTCTAGATGGAAGGATACTTGAAAATTGTGGAGAGAGCAAGAAGTGGCATTAGTCTTTGCAAAATTGCATTTGTCTAATTTAGTCTGTACTTCATTGATTAATCTTGTCAGGGTTACACCTACTTGGCATAGCTCTTATGTTGCTAGCTCTGCATTACTCACAGACTTGAATGGAAAACTGTGGTCAAGATACTTATTATCTCATAATATTATAATCTGATTGTAATCTGATTCTATATAGATTAGATAGCAGTATCTTAGAGATAAACATTATCCTAGGATTATCTTCTGTATCTGTATAGATTATCTAGCCTATTCCGTACTCCAATTCATGTATATATCTACTACATTCTCTTAGTAATACAATATAGAGCAAATCAACTCTTATTCACATGGTATCAGAGCCACGTGAAAGAGATAGTGAAATCGAGGACTCAACCCCAGCAAGTCAAGAAATGACTTCCAATCTTGAGGGATCCTCCACGGCACCCAAACCAGATTAGAGGTTAGTCATCGATGACCTCTGGTCTTGAAGGAGTTTCAGTTGTCATCTAAACTGAATGAAATGAACTATCAGGAGTGGGCTGAAGCTATGAAACTCGCCATTGGAGGATGCAGGAAGCTGAGCGTTATCGTTGGAGATGGAAACGTTCCAAACCCAACGAACTCGGAAGCTGCATGACAGTGAGAGATAGACAACTCCATGTCTCATCATGGCTTATCACGCACCTTTATGTTTCTGCCAACAACTCGAGAAATCTGGGAAGGGATGCAATAATCATAAATGAAGCAAGGTGATAGAGAAGTTATAGAATATTGGGTCGAAATGGTAGCATTGTGGCAGGAACTTGACCTTCTGTCGAATGAAGAGTGGAGATGCAAGGAAGATGCTGTGATGTACAACCAGAAAATTTAAAAGGAAAGAGCCTTTGAATTTTTGGCTGGTCTTAACAAAAAGTTGGATGATGTTCGTGGAAGAATTCTAAGTAGATTTCCTTTGCCAACAGCTAAAGAAGTTTTTTTTGAAGTTATGAGGGAAGCAGCAAGGAGGAAAATCATGCTAAAAGAGGAGCCAAAAGAACAAAATGTTTCTCCAGTACCTACTAATGAAGCATCTGCATTGATGTCTCATTGTGAACCCAGTAAGAAGGGTCATAAGAAGTGGTATGATCATTGTAAACAAAGAGGTCACACCAAAGACACATGTTGGGACATCCTTGGAAGGCCTCCAGATTGGAAACCAAAAAAGGGAAAAAACCGAGGCTACCAAGTATCTAGGGAAGGGGGAACAGAAAATTTTGAAGATAGTCAGAATCTCCAAAATGACAGCAACCAACAGAAGACAAGCACAGTTGCTAATGTTACTATGAAAGGTAATATCATAAAAGCTTTTTTATCTTCATGTGGTAGGAAGAAATGAATAGTTGATTCTGGAGCATCAGACCATATGACAGATGATTATAACTTGTTTCATTCATATTTTCCTTGTGCTGTGCATGAAAAGGTTAAGATAGCAAATGGTGATTCCTCTTCAGTTGTAGGAAAAGGAGATATCAAAGTAACAGATTCTATGAAACTAAATTTTGTTCTACATGTTCCGAATCTAGAATGTAACCTCCTTTCAATCAGTAAATTGACAAGAGAAGCTAATTTTAGTGCTCATTTTTTCCCTACTCATTGTGTTATATAGGACCTATCATCGAGAAAGATGATTGACAGTGCTAAAGAGGTAGATGGAGTGTACTACTTTGAAGATGAAGAAAGTCATTCTACTCCTTATAGCTCGAGTAATAGTGTGATTGTTCCTAAGACTGATGAACTATTGTTATGGCGTAAGAGATTAGGTCATCCAAATTTCCAATATATGCCACGGCTGTTTCCAAACATTTCAATAAATAAAGATCTTTGTGCTCAATGTGACGCTTGTGAATTTGCTAAGCATCAAAGAAGTTCTTTACAAGGTCTAAATACAAACCCACAAAACCCTTTTCACTTTTCCATAGGCCCATCTCGTGTTACTAATAGAACCAATTCAAAGTGGTTCATTACATTCATTGATGACCATACTCGTTTGTGTTAGGTGTTTCTTTTGAAAGATAAAACTGAAGTCTCTACCATGTTCATCAACTTTTATCAAACGATAAAAAATCAATTCCAAACAAGTATTCAAGTCCTTCATACTGACAATGGTACTGAATATTTTAATCAACATCTTCATACATTCTTCCAAAAACATGGAATTGTCCACAAAAGTACTTGTGTCAATAGTCCGCAACAAAATGGGATTGTTGAGCGAAAAAATAGACACCTTCTTTAAGTAACTAGGGCCTTGATGTTCACTAACAATGTTCCAAAATTCTTTTAGGGGGATGTTATTCTTACTGCAACCTACCTTACTAATAGAATGCCTAGTCGTATTCTTTCTTTCAAAACACCTCTTCAGAAATTTCAAGAAACCAATACTGCTACTCATCTTGAAACTAACCTTCCTCTAAAAGTTTTCGGGTGTACAGTCTTTATTCACAGTTATTCACACAACAAACTTGATCTAAGAGCCAAAACATGTTTGTTTATGGGTTACTCTGCTACACAAAAAGGGTATAAATGCTATGATCCTATATCAAAAAGGTTCTTTGTTAGTTGTGATGCCTCTTTTTCTGAGACAAATTCCTTCTATCCCAAGTCTTCGATTCAGGGGGAGTATTGGAGTGAGTTTGCTAGTGATGAATCTCAACCTAAACCTCCTTATACATCTGTTCCTGAACCTATCCTAACGTCATCTCCTATAGAGATAAATCCTGATACATAAGTAGCTATTCCTGACCATACAATTAAGGTGTACTCTCGGAAGAAGAAAACTAGTACACTCCGTGTCCCTGAAGCTATACCAATCTCTGAACCAGTGCCGGTCCCTGCCGAAGAAGCTCTGAGTAGTAAGGATCAAGAAGACAACACAGATTTAGAACTGCCAATTGCTTTACGCAAGAAATCTAGATCATGTACTATGCACCTGATTGAGAGGTTTATCTCTTATGATGCTCTATCTTCTCAATACAAAGCATTTATTGTTAATCTGGACAGAATTAACATCCCCAAAAATATTCAAGAAGCTCTTAAAGTTCCAGGATGGAGAGAAGCAGTTTTCGAAGAGATAAGAGCACTTGAAAAGAATGAAACGTGAAAATTGATCTGCCAAAAGGAAAGAAGGTGTAGGTGTATATTCACAGTCAAATATAAGGCTAATGGTTCCATCGAGAGGTATAAAGCGAGATTGGTTGCAAAGGGCTATATTCAGACCTATAGGATGGACTACAACTACAAGGAGACATTTGCACCTGGGGCCAAGCTAAACACTATCAGACTATTGCTATCTGTAGCTGCTAACTTCGACTGGCCACTTCAACAACTTGATATTAAAAATGCCTTCTTGAATGGCAAACTAAAGGAAGAAGTGTACATGAAACTTCCTCTAGGGTTTGATGAGGAAGGAGGAGGAAATAGAGTATGCAGACTAAGAAAATCCCTATATGGGCTGAAACAATCACCACGAGCTTGGTTTGAAAGATTTGCCAAAGTCCTAAAAACAGAAGGATACACACAAGCTTAGTTTGATCATACAATGTTCTTCAGAATTAGAGAAGATAAGAAGACAATTTTGATTGTGTATGTAGATGATATTGTTCTAACTGGTGATAATGCAGAGGAAATTACAAGATTCAAGTCAGTTTTGAGGAAAGAGTTTGAAGTTAAAAACTTAGGAGAAATGAAGTATTTCCTAGGCATGGAAGTAGCTAGATCAAAGAAAGGGATTTACATCTCACAAAGGAAGTACAAAGGAAGTACATTCTTTATTCAAGAGACAGGAATGTTAGGATTTAAACCAAGCACCACCCCCATTGAAAGTACAAAGTTTGAAGATGAGAAGATAAACTGGTTAACTGTGAAGAATACCAGACACTAGTGGGAAGGCTAATTTATTTGTCTCATACTAGACATATTGCTTTTGTCGCAAGCGTTGTAAGTCGCTACAAGCATGCACCAAAGAGTAAGGTAGTTTATATACCATATGATCTTATAAACTGCCCAATCTGAATCAGTATATATTTCAATTGTTCTTTGATCTCACAATCCAATCCACCATGAGAGAACAAAGCATGTTGAAGTTGATCAACATTTTATCAAGGAAAGGATAGAAGATGGGACAATATGCCTAACTTATGTACCAATGAAGAAGCAGGCAGCAGATGTATCTACCAAAGGAATTCAAAGACAAGTTTGAAGAATCTATTAGCAAGTTATACATGATTGATATCTATGATCCAGCTTTAGGGGGAGTGTGGTCAAGATATGGTATTATCACGTAATATTGTGATAATCTGATTGTAATCAGATTATATTAGATAGCTTTATCTTAGGGATAAGCATTATCTTAGGATTATTTTTTTTTTAGATTCTCTATCCTAGTTAGTATTCCTATTCATGTATATATGTACTACATTCTCTAAGAAATACAATATAGAGCAAAACAGCTCTTATGCACAATAGTGGTTTTGGATAGGATATTTTATGTAGCTGTAAGTGGCAATGGATTCATCAGAACAAAAGGGACCTGATCCACTGAAACCCAACAGATATGCTGTGATGAATGAAGGTCCACTATGTGTATCTAAGGGCTTGTTTTTTTACAATTAACCAGATGAACATGTGGATAAAAAGTGGAGGTTCTAACAGTTCATAAAAGAAGTTCTTATGTATTGCTGTTACATTAAAACTTCTATCAGATATATATGTGTTGTCAGTGAAATTGATTTCTGTGCATTCCTTTCTGGGTTTATGGGGTTTTGTGGGTGAGGGCGTGGGAAATACAAGAAAGTTTAAGCTGTTGATAGATTTAAGAGTTCATAACTGATTATAGAATACTGTTTCAATTCATTGATTAGAAGACCATATCATATTGTGCGAATTATCAATTGCTGCTGATGGGGCATTCTATGCATGGGCTATCGCTTATTTCATCAGTATCTATATCTTACAGGAGCTACTAAATCAGTTTATGCTCCAGAGCCTTTTGACGTTGGGAGAGTCTTGCAAGCTGAAATTGTATGCAGTGATCAGCGTATCACGTTGGCTACAACGGGTGCCATTGATCCAGGTTTTCTTTTCAACTGCTGCTCTGGTTTGATTTGGTGTCCTGCTGTAGGTTTCGTAACATTAAATTTGCTGATAATCTTATTTCGAGGTTTAGGTCTAATTTCAAGTACACAAGTCCTTCATGGTTACTTTACATGCTAAATAATTAAATGCTGACCTAATTCCATGTCCAGCTGCTGGTTTGGGTAGCTATGTGGAGGCTCTTGTTCGAAAACACGATGTTGAATTCAATGTATGTGTTTTTACCTCATTGTTTTCTTTTCTTAAACTAGTTAATTATGGATGGTGTTTAATATTTGAGAGTCGTTGATTTTAAAACTATTCAAGCATTGCATGTGCGCCTAATCATTTTGGTTATTCCACTCTATTTACCTTGTCTAATATGCTAGATGAGCCATGGATTAGATTCTGCTGAGTCTAGCCATTAATGTTGTTCAGATTTTTCTCAATTCAAATCTATGTCGATTACATTAGTTTTTGTTTGTTTTGAAGTGGTCTTTAGCTTTTGTAGTTCATCTCGGAATCTGATGACTTTTATACTTGGTTTTTACTATACTTTTATTCAGGTGGTTGTTACCCAAATGAGTGGTGCTGATCATGTCTCCGAATCAATTCATGTGCTTCATGTGGGAAAGATGCGAATGAAGCTTTGCAGAGGGAGGACAACAATCACTAAAGAGTACTACTCCACTTCAATGCAGGTATAGTGGATTGCAAATCTTTTTCTCCTAACAAAGGATGGCTTGTGAACCCGTTAACATCTTTTAGCAGCCCCGTTTTATACTGTTCTTTTGTGCTTTAGTTATGTGGAGTGAGAGGTGGTGGGAATGCTGCAGCTCAGGCTTTGTTCTGGCAAGCAAAGAAAGGGCTTTCCTTTGTCCTGGCCTTTGAATCTGAGAGAGACAGAAATGCGGCCATTATGCTTGCAAGGAGGTTTGCTTTTGACTGCAATGTAAGCATTTTTCAAATTTTCTTTAAATGCCCGTCTTTTTTGGATGGATCTGTTTATGTATGCACTTCTTCAACTTTTTATTTATTATTGTAGAAATGATGTTTAAATTGCCAATTTTTTTTGCATATAATTTGTTTGTTTAGATATGTACAAAAGATAATGAAGAACCTTTCAATTGCCAAAAGCAAATCGTAGAATTGTATGACAAGATGCATTTTATCAAGTTCTGCAGGTTCTTAGGGCGTAGGGAAGAAACATTCTTTTTATTTGGATATTAATCATTAATAGTGACCTGTAGCCAAAAAGTGTTGATTTGCTTCAATCCAATTTGTTTTTATTGTTTGACAACGTTTTGCTAGAAATCTTATCCTTTGATTCATTCTTCGCAACCACTGAAGGGTTAATTGCGTTTCTGCAAATTATTGTGCTACCAGATCACACTTGCTGGCCCAGATGACAGGGCTCCTTTAGGAAGTTAAAGAACCTCCATGGAGTTCCGCTTACTAATTGTAATTATATATAGAGTTCTCACTTGTATTATAGGTTTGTGGTGGTAGGATTTGGCATGTAAGGATTGTCTAGAGAGAAGGCATGTTTTTGTTTGCCTTTTTTGTCAGAGTGTAACATATTCAAATATTCTAGTGGTGATTTTCAGATTGATTTCCAAATTTGTTGAACATGAACTCAATGCTGAGTGATGTTAACTATATTTGATCCATTTGTATCCATTTGTATAAGAGATAAAGAGTATACTTGGTTGATTTTGATAGCTTCGCCCATCTTCAACTCGTGAACTTAACTGGTAGAAACTTACTTCTTTAAGTTGCTTTTAGTTCATATTGTCATTACTTGTTTGGAAACAAAACATCATCGTTGGCTTTGTATTATTATTTGTGCGTTTCATTCATGCAATATGATTAGGATATTTGAGAACATATGTATGATTATAGCTTCATACAAGTTTTCTTGGACTTGGGTCGGGTTGATTGATATTTTAAGATCAAGTTATATATGTATCCAATTTTAGAGTGCCCTAAGCTATATTTTTCTTGAGCAATCTCTCTTATATTCTTTATCATTGATCTCCCATCTATATCTATTGTGTTGGAGGGCATTTTGGTTAGCTTAGTGCCCGTTTGGTTGAGCTTTTATCAGTAGAGCTTTTGTCAGTAGAGCTTTTCTGAGAAGAGCTTTTTTTAAAAGCCAGTTGACTGTTTGGCTGTCAATTAAAAAAACAGCTTTTTTAAAAGAGCTTCATACAGTAGACTGTTTGGCAACATAAAAATAAAAAGCACTTTTATTAATTTTAACTATATTTTATTTTATAATAAAATTATTTATGCTAAATAATTTTTAAAGTATACCAATCGCTCTTCTCCGATCGAAGCTCCTTCATAAGCAACCTTCTCAATCTGACGCCACTCGTTGGAAGCTTCAGGCTTCACTGGAAACTTCTGTTTCCTTTTGTACGATTTCCGTTTTATAAGTGAAGCCAATGTCGTAGTGGTTTAACTTGCGCTCTTTCTGTTAGGCTAAGGAGCGGAAGCAAGAGATTCTTCGGCTCAGAGAAGATCTCAAGGAAGCTGAAGGTTCTCTCTATCATTTGAATATTCATTCTGCTGCTGATAAGTTTCTAATTTCATTTTGATCATTTGTTTTTAGATGCGTCTCGGTTTGATCTTTTCCCCAATACTGCTTCATGCAAGTGCTACTTCTTTCACGATTTGGGGAAGCTCCATGGAGATTCCTCTCAAAGTAGATTCAACGATGTTCTTCGCCGTCGTTTCCTCAGACAAGGTCTCCCTCTTTATCTTCTTGTTGTGTTCTCTGCCTTTTCCTTCCTATTTCTCAGTTCTCACCACAGATTAGGAGTTCTCTCTTGTGTGCTTCCTGTTCTTGCAGTGAGGCTCAGAGAAAGAAGGAAAAGATCGAGTGATTCTAATCAACGACGTTGCTTTTCAGGTATTGAAGCGTTAACTGATGATTTACTCCTTGCTTGGTAACTGACCATAGATTACTGAGAATAATATGTAGTAGAATAATATGTGGTTGGGTATATCTATAATTGAACTTATGGTGGCGGATATTCATATGCTATTGCCAAATTAATTATTGCAGACTTCAACAATGTGGAGGAAGAGGAGCAACTAAGGGCTTCTGTTGATTTTCTTGTAGACCTATGCGACTCTACTTGTTCAGTGAGTCTCTAGTTGGTCGCTCTGTCATGCTAAAGATGAATATGTTTTTTTAGTTTCTTGTTTATTTTCATGGAATAATTTTAAGTGCATTTCACTTTGCAGACCGAGGTGATAAATTTTACGAACTGGTCGCACCAAGCTGTAGACTTCATTCTAGGTCCGATTTAATTTTGGTGTTCTTAAA
This sequence comes from Erythroxylum squamatum, assembly GCA_025629845.1. Classification (NCBI taxonomy): domain Eukaryota; kingdom Viridiplantae; phylum Streptophyta; class Magnoliopsida; order Malpighiales; family Erythroxylaceae; genus Erythroxylum; species Erythroxylum squamatum. The sequence continues at coordinate 14,150,580 of JAOTBA010000004.1, read as the reverse complement.
TAGAAGTACAGTGATCGACGTTGAATATTGTCAAGACAAAAACCTAATACTTTTTATGGACTTCACTTTGACCTCTTAAAAATTCATCAAATTTTCACCACTGTAGCGCAATATCAGATAGTGGGTAGAGATCTATCGATTTCATGAGTGTGTACATTTAATAGGAAAGCTGAAAAAGGTAAGGACAAGAACAAATTTTTCTGTACTGCGAAAATGGAAAGCAAACTTATGCTCAGTGCTGTGGCTACAGTGTCTGGTGATTCCGAGGAGTTTGGGTACTAGCTCAAATAAGCCATTTTGGCAAATGAAATCATCGGTGTAGTTTTGCTGAACCAACCATGTTTTCATCCACACACTTATATGGGATAATCTGTTCCACTATGTTCTGTCAATTTTTAGTCATCCAATTTCTCTGTTCCACTTACAGGATGGTTTGAAATTTGATGAAACAAAGTATAGACGGGATAAATTCACATATTTTTTCCCATCATTTTAATGACAGAATAGTGCTTATGTCACTTCTAAATTTGAAACATCTCGTTTTGTTCCAAGGTTACTTTAGGGATAGATTTCCTTGCCTTAAAGTCTCCATTTTCATTTCTATAGACGTTTAAGCTGTAAGTTTATTTCATTTTCCAGCGTCATTGAGGAACCTTTTATCGGCAAGGAAAAACATGGAGCTTCCTGAGGGAATTGTCAGCTGCTTAATTGTGCGCTTAGTTAGAAGGATGTGCTCTCTTACTTGCAGAGTCAGTAAGTATTTTGCGGTGGTTGGAACTTGAACACTTGTAAAAGACAATACACATCTATGGTCAAAACTTTCTAGATAGTTTGGCCCCACCCTCTTCCCTTTTGAGTATCTTAAGATTGAATATTCATTGACAAAATAGTGATTAAAAGTTGGAAACGTTTTATTGGTTGTAAAGGTTAGCTAGCTGATTTTATTGGTTAAAAAGGTTCAGAAGGTTTGCTCTGTTGCAGAGTCAGAATCACTTCACATGGAAACTGATGCGTTCTACGTTCAACACTTGATCCGTCAGCTTGGATGCGATTCCTACATTGGACAACGTGCAATACTTTCAATTGCTCAAAGAATTTCTCTCGTGGCAGAAAATTTGCTTTCGGCGGACCCGTTTGAGGATGGTTTTACGAACATGCATGAATCACTCTTTATTATGCAAGTATTATAGTAAAATTCCCATTTATAGTCATCTATACCTTTGCAATTTCGTCATTCATAGTCATTATTAAGCTTGATTTTGGGCTGATTAACTCCCACATAGAGAGTTCTAGGCAGATACGATGAGGTTACTTCTAACATGCTTCGCTCACTGCAGCATTTTGCTCTCGTAGGGAATGATGAGTTGGCTCTTCTATAGCTTATCTGATTTCGATTTCGATTTTGATTTTTCTGTTAATACCAGGATCCAGCTTATCGAATTCTTGATGTGTGACAATTTGTTAACTTGGGCAAAAGACGACAAATTTGACACTGGTATTTATCCTCCCTGTAGCCGGACCCTCTCTTCCGCTATTGGATTGTTATACATATTTCTCTAAGGAAAATCGCAATATTTGGCACCTTTTCACAATAAAATATTCTATTTCTCTAGGAAGCTTGCAATTTTAATGATTTTGTTTTGATGCATCTGGTAATTGGATGTATGTTTTATATTTTAGAATCTTGAATATAAAAAATATATAAAAGATTTGCATTAATGAGATTGCAGTGCTGTTTGAAGAATGGGTGGCATCAGTACATCAGGCTCGGAAAGCATTAGAGCTTCTGGAAAGCAGAAATGGGCTCTACGTGCTTTACATGGATCGAGTCACTGGTGAACTGCAGAAGCAGATTGGCCAGGCTTCTTCTTTAAAGATTCTGAAGCGAGATATCATTGACTTTTCATTCCATTGAGATGCTTGCAACCCATTTGCCAAAGTCTCCTAACTTGAAGTACGTCGACAAGATTTCTTCTCATCGTATTTTTCTCGTTTTTCCCTTGGTACTTTCGGTGCTTTGTTGGCCATGAAAACTGTAGCGTTATCAGTGTTTGACGGTCTAAGAAAGAGACGTCTTTGGCTTCTATTCGGAATTGAGGTAAACATGGAAAGTGAGAACAAGGTTTGTGTTGCAAGCAACGGCTAAGGATAAGAATTGGCTGGAGATCGCACCTGGAAAGAAAACAGAGTCAGAGAGGTCTCAAAGTAAAGTGCAACGTTTTGGATAAGAATTGGCTGTCTACCAACTTATGCTTGATGGGCTATGATAGTTAATATCGGGCTTCACTAATAGAGGCCTAAGAATAAGTAGATAGTATGTTGTTAGCTAGTCCAGTAGTAAATAGCTTGCTATGACCTGGCAGTAAAGTTACTTAGCAAAGAACACGTGTATGGGCTAAAGTACGATTGGTATTGTTATAGGCAATTGACAGTACCTGTTGAGAATTATGATGAATAACAGAAATCGATTCTCTCCTTTCTCTTCGTTCTTCTTCTTCCTCTCCTTTATCTCTCTTTCTGGGTCACGCTCACTAGCTCAGCAACATTGAGCTCCCTACCCAATCAATCCAAATCGGGTTAATCCCTATTGCACTTGCATCAGTTTGGACGATTCCTGTAATGTCCCTAGCCAACTTGAGTGTTCAAGGAATTTTCCTTTGATGGAAAGTCGAGCGCAGGGGCTAGGGATAAGGTCCTACTGCCACTAGTAGATTTTTCAACATGGTTAGTCCAATCTTAGTCGGCCGCATGTGTTTTTTCTGTTGATATGGAGGCCATGGGCTCCTTTTGACATAACTTAAATCAATACAACACGAAGCAAGTATTTATAGCCACACACGCCACGTATCTTATGTCATCCTAGCCGAAAGAGATCCATCAATATAGAAATCAGCTTTCTTTGCTTAGGTCTTGATAAACAAGGACTTCTCAACCACCAGCTCTATCTAACAATGTCTTTGGCTGTTAGTACTATCTCTTTAGTGTGATTTGAGTTATCTAAGCCACAGCTGTTACTCTACCTTACTGCCATTTCTGTCTTGCAAACATGACTCAGACAAGACATGTAATTTGTTTCATTCTCATCAACCTTGTATTCATATCTGAATCTATTTCAAACTCGGCTCATGAAGATGTCCAGACTCCAGAATCCCTCCTGCCTAAGATGAAAAATTTGTACTCTAATCATCTTAGTTTCATACAAGGAAGCTTAGGGTTGTCACTAGGAAAAGGTCTAGCTTAGTTCCTAGATATACTTCGAAATCATCTGCTCCAGAAACTCATGTCTCTTTTATCCTTATAATTGGTATTGGTCACTCTGTTTTTCTTGGCTTGTTCCTGTTATAGCCTGTCTCGTTTGTTGAACATGATTCCCAACCATCAAGCATCATGTGCAAAGTATATGGACACCTAATTGTAACCAAGCTAGAATATAAGTGCTTTAGTTTACGGCTATTATATAATCTTGTGTGAAACTAATATTTGCAAATTCGGTCTTTTTAGCGTTATCAAGTGAAAATTTGTTTATAAAGTTCACTCAGTAATATTACATAAAGCTTCAATTATAAAACTCTAAATTACTAATCCATACCCTCGACTGTTCACATGAACTTATTAAGATGCCAAAACAGAATATGAATTGTAATATACAGAGACCATCTGTCTTATGGAGCCGATACTTAAAAGTGTGAGCAAGGACTAAAGCCTTTAAATCCAGCCTCTTTTCACTGGCCCAAATTGATCCACGGCCTCACCTGCAATGATAGTGTGATGTAAAAGTATGTTTATGTTTGACTTTAAGGGTGTGCTTATTTGGGGGTATGGGAAAAAAGTATGAGTATGGTATAAAAATTGATGTTTGGTATTAACCTATTATTGAAGAGCTAAGAGTTTTAATCCCTGATTTTGGGCAATTCTTTGTCCCTCTCGTAATTCAAAGGAATCAGAGTGATTACTAAGTTCTTAATTCTTTTATGTATATAAAAGGTAGAAATTAGAAAAGTACCAAAGTATAATTATGAGCCAAATAATTTCATAAGTAAAGCTTTAATTTCAATAATCAAATTTTTATGAAATCAATTAGATAATTAATTAAATTATAATTCATTCATTTATTTAAATATAATTATTTATTAATTAAAATATTATTTATTTATTTATTTATTTACATTATAATTAATTAAAATATAACTAATTAAAATATAATTATTCATTAATTAAAATATTGTAATTAATTAATTAAAACATAATTAATTACAATATAATTAATTAAAATATTATAATTAATTAATTAATTACAATATAATTAATTAAAATATAACTAATAAAATATAATTATTCATTAATTAAAATATTGTAATTAAATAATTAATTACAATATAATTAATTAAAATATAATTCATTCATTAATTAAAATATTGTAATTAATTAATTAATTACAATATAATTATTAAAATATAATTCATTCATTAATTAAAATATTGTAATTAATTAATGGCCAGTCTCGCGAGGGCGACGGCTCGTGCTTGCCAGGCTCGCCAAGTGCCAGGCTCGCGAGGGCGAGGCCTCGCCCTCACGAGTGACATTATTATTAACTTTTTTTAATGTAATTATTTATCTATGGAATTATAATAATAATAATAATAATATTAATAATAATCATAATAACAATAATTTCAATAATAGTTATTATAAATTATATAATAATAAACAATAAAAACGTTATGTTTCTTTAATCATTCTTATTATTTTAATTGTTTTGAAATATGATAATTGTAATTTTCTTTATATTTTTATTCTCGAAATTATTGCAGGAATTATTAATACTTGTGCTAATTTTATATTCGTAATTATTATTCACCATTTTATAATTGTTAAAAATTATTATGGTTATTTGATTATTCTTATTAATTTAACTGTTAAAAAAGGGCTTTAATGATTAATTCTCTACTTACTATTGTTCTTATTATTAATAAATTATCTATTTATTAATGATATTAAATCTTAAGATTAAATCCCTGATTATTATAAATTTTGTTGTTGATAATAATAAGGAAAAATTATATGCTTATTGTTTCTAATTCCTTATAATCAGTTTTAATTTTTAAATAATTATTATTAAATAATACACTTATAATACATAATAAAAACATTATGTTTCTTTAATCAGATTTATTATTTTAATTGTTTTCAAATATAATAAGTGTATATTCCTTATTATTATTAACCATTTTATTATTGTTAAAAATTATTATGGTTCTTTGATTATTCTTATTAATTTATTTGTTTAAAGTTTTGATATTTATTAATTTTCTACTTACTCTTATTCTTATTATTAAAAAAATTATGTATTTATTAATGACATTAAATAATATAATTAAATGGCTGATTATTTTTAATTTGGTTCCTTAGTTTTTATTATTTTTGTTCTTAATAATAATAAGGATAAAAATATATGTCTATTTTTGTCATCATCAAGAAAAAAAGAATTAAACAAACAAGCAAAAATTATTTGTCTTTTAGAATAAAGAGAAGTAAATAATTATGTACGTTTATGCTTATAATAAATAAAAATTAAATTGACTATATACATTATATAAAGCCATTTTCGTTATCAGTAGACGTTGATTTGTTTAATCATAATAAGGGATTTAATAATAAGAATAATACTAATATTAATAAAAAATTACAATAAAAATATATATAAGATTTATAATAATAAGTATATAAACTAAAGTCGGAAAATAATAATAATAATTAAAAATTATAAGAATAATTATATTAATAAGAATACTAAATTTAATAATAATAAGAAGAAAATTAATCATAATAAGCAATTTTATAATAATAGTAGAAATTAAGATATATGCATTTAATCATAATAAGAAATATCCAAAAGGAATTTTGATTAATAATCATAATAATAATACTAATAACAATACTACTACTACTAATAATAAGAATAACAATAACAATAGAAATAATAATTATAATAATAATAATAATTATTATTATTCCATAGATAAATAATTTCATAAATACAAAAAATTAATAACAATAACGAATTGAATAATATTATGAATAATAATAATCAATTTCATTTCAAATATTACATTTATTAATCATAAGTAATATACTGAACTACAAACCTAATCATAATAATTACATAAATAAAATAATTAACATTTACAAATTTAAAATTATTAAGAGGGAAGTTTACTTTATTACTATAAATAAATAAAAGCAAACTAACCTAATGAAAACAAATCCATTAAACAATAAAAAGGAAATTAAAATTAAAATACTACTAATTTTAACATTAAAAAACAAGACGAACACCTCGCCCTCGCGAGGCTCGACATTTTATGCCAGCCTCGCGCGCCCTCGCGAGGCCTGGCTCATTTTCTGGCAGCCTCGCGCGAGACCTAGCTTAATGTAATTATTTATCTATGGATTTATAGTAATAATAATAATATTCATATTAATAACAGTTAAATAATAAGATTAATTTAAATAATAGTTATTATAAATTATATAATAATAAATTATTAATTTCTTTAATCATTCTTATTATTTTAATTGTTTTGAAATATGATAATTGTAATTTCCTTATTATTATTAACCATTTTATTATTGTTAAAAATTATTATGTTTCTTTGATTATTCTTATTAATTTATTTGTTTTTATTAATTTTCTACTTACTCTTATTCTTATTATTAAAAAATTATGTATTTATTAATGACATTAAATAATATAATTAAATGGCTGATTATTTTTAATTTGGTTCTTTAGTTTTTATTATTTTTGTTCTTAATAATAATAAGGATAAAAATATATGTCTATTTTTGTCATCATCAAGAAAAAA